>RJWJ010001958.1:0-112673 GCA_004363605.1 Indri indri
ATTCTGATGTTCTTGGAAGAACACATATTTCCAGGGGACAATATTCAACCCATAACATTATAACAGAGAGAAGAAAGTTTCGAATTTGTTATAATGAACCTATAGTGCTAAGATTAGGAGTTTGCTTCTAAATTCTTAGGTAAAATGCCGGTTTTGGAGATTTTTGAGCTGGGAAATGAACTGAACTACATGTTAAGAGAATTATTATGGCAATAACTGGTAGGATAATTTGGATTTAAAAAACAAAAGAGGTAGAAAAACCAAAAAGGAAAAGCTGTAGAGAGCATCTTGGGGGGAAAATCCTCAATATGTACAGGGAACACATCCCCTCCCCTTTTTTAATCCACAACACTGTGTGATCAGTCAACCTCCAAAGCATAAGAATAGTAGAAATGCTGATTTTGAATATGGATTGTTGTATGAAAAATTATGCAGTGGAAATATATTTGTATTGCTCAACAGTAAAAATAGAAGTAGAAACATTTAGAGGATATTTTAGGAGATAAAGTCTTCAGAATTTGGTGATGGGTTAGATGCTCTGGGGAAAGAGATACCAAAAAGGGCTTCTGGTTCAGGGTTTACATAAATAAATAACTTATTCACAGAAGTAAAGGACGTTGGAAGAGGAGCAGGTTTGGGGTAGCTGTGGAAGAAGAGATCACAGATTCCACGTTGTACAGGTTGAATTTGAGATGCTTTTGATATCTCCAATAGTGCTTATCTAAAGGATCTGACGATCACTTGTGAGTCTTTGTGTAAAGTGAGTAATGGAAATTGTGGGTGTGGATAAGACCTCTTGGAGAGAGAACATAGAGTAAGATGAGGGAAGAGCTCTGGGAACAAACCTTGAGGAACTCTGAACTGAGGATTAGGTGGAAGAGGGTGGACCTGCAAACGATGCCGACTGGCAGAGGCCAGAAAAGAAGGAGAAAAAAAGTAAGATTTCTCTACTAAAAGTGAGACAAGTGACAGTTCTAGATGAAGACAGTGGTCAGTAATGTCCAATATTATTGTGAAATCAAGTAAGATGAAGATTTGGCTTCAAGGTCATTGATAATTTAGCCAATTAAATACCATTCCTATGCCGATCACTCCCAAATGTAAAACTCCAATCCGGTTCTTTCCTGAACACCAGACTCATCTCTCCCATTGCAGACTGAACCTCGACTAGGCAGCTCAAGCTTAACGTATTCAAAAGAGAGCTCCGGACTTTCTCCCCTAGACCTGCTCCTGCAGCATTCTTCCTTACCTCACTCAGTGTCAGGTCTCCACCCCATAAGTCGCTCGCGTCAGAAAAACACGTCGCGTTATCCTTGACTCCTTGCTTTTCTCATACCCCTCAACTAGTTTTCAGAAAGTTTTATTAGTTCCACCTTCAAAATTTTCCAACCTCTGACGACTCCTCACCACCTCCACTGCAACCTCCCTGTGCCAAGCCTCATTTTCTTTTTATTTTTACTAACGGCGTTCATGAGATATAACTGACATGTACAATTCATACATTTAGTGTGCAACTCAATGGTCTTTAGTCTATTCATAGAGTTGTGCAACCATCACCACAGTTAATTTTAAAACACTTTCATCACCCCGAGGAGAATTAGCAGTTACTCCCCCTTCCCCCTGCCCCCTAGCTCCTGACAACCAATAATCTACTTTCTTTTTCTATGGAGTTGCCTATTCTGGACTGTCCATATAAATCGAATCATATGCTATGTGGCCTTTTGTGACTGGCCTCTTTTATGCAGCATAATGTTTTCAAGGTACATCCATGATGTAGCATGTAACCATACTTCATTCATTTTTATGACTAAATAATACTCCCTCACATGGGTATACCATACTTTGTGTATCCGTTCATCAGTTAATGCATATTTGGGTTGTCTCCACCTTTTGGCTTTTATGAATAATGATGCTATGAATATTTGTGTTTCATCTGGACATACATTTTCGTTTCTCTAGGGTATATATTTAGGAGTGTCATTGGCTGGTTTCATATAACTCTATGCTTAACCTTTTGAGGAACTGCTAGACTGTTTCCCAAACAGTGCTTGTTATCTTTTGGTGGGATTATTGCATCGGTGTTGTTATTGCTCTCCCAGTGCATTTTCAACACATCATTTTGTCTGTGCAAATTCCTCCAATGGGTCCTCCTCTCATTCAGATTAAAGCCAAAATATTTGTCAATAACTACAAGCTCCCACACAATCTGGCCCCATAGGACCTCACTGGTTTTGCAGTGCCTACTATGCCTCTCCTCCTTGCTCGTTCCCTACTGAGCTCTTCGCTGTTATCATGTATAGCAATCCCTCTGTCCATCTGTGCTCTCTTTCTGAAACAGACTTTCCACTATATCCAAAAGGTTTGCTCCCTACCTCCTCAGATCTTTATTCAAATATCTCCTTCTCGGTGAGGCAGTCAACACTCTCCAGCTCCCTGCTATGGTCTCAATGTTCGTGTCCCCCCTAGATTCAAACCTAGCCCCCAAGGTGATGGTATTAAGAAGTGGGGACTTTGGGAGGTGATTAGCTCATAAGGGCTCCCCCCCCTCGTGAATGGGATTCGTGCCCTTATAAAAGAGGCTCAGGGAGCCCCTTTCCCCATGTGAGCACACACAGAAGGCACCATCTCTGAGGAATGGGGCCCTCACCAGACACCAAATCTTCTGGCACATTGATCTTGGACTTCCCAGCCTCCAAAACTGGAAGCAATAAATTTCTGTTGTTTAAAAACGACAGGTTGGGCATGGTGGCTCATGCCTGTAATCCCAGCACTTCAGAAGGTGAGAGGATCCCTGGAGGCCAAGAGTTAGAGACTAGCCTGGGCAACGTATCGAGACCCTGTCTCTACATAAACATGTAAAACTAGTCCAGCGCGGTGGCACACACCTGTAGTGCCAGTCAACTGGGAGGCTGAGGCAGGAGGATTGCTTGAGCCCAGGAGTTTGAGGCTGCAGTGAGCTATGATGACACCTCCAAAGTCCAGATGGGGTGACAGAGAGAGACCCTGTCTCTTAAAAAAGGAAAAAGGAAAAAAAGAACAATTATAACAATATGCCAGCATCACTATTCCTGCACTTTGGGGCCATTTAGTATGTAAAATAAGGGTTACTTGAACACGAGCACTGTGATACCACAAGAGTCTACAGCATGGATCCACTGGACACAGGGAAGATTCACACCCCTGACAGGACAGAGCAGGAGGACATGAGATTTCATTACCCTACTCAGAACGGTGCACAATTTAAAACTCATGAATTGTTTATTTCTGGAATTTTCCATTTCATATTTTCGGATCACGGGTAACTGAATCCACAGAAAGTGAAACCATGGATGCAGGGGGCACTGCTGTAACTGCAGATTCCATTTTGGGCTCTCTGTTTCTCCCTTTCTCTTGGATCACTGGCGCAGAAGACAGCAAGCAGCCACACCGTTATCAGCATGGAGGACGTAACCACATGGTGCGGTGAGAAACTCGGGTGGGGGATCCAACAGCACAGGGGAATGGGGTCTCTCAAGCCAGGGGCCTGCAAGGAACTGAAGCCTGCCAGCAACCATGTCCCTGAGCTTGGAAGCGGGTCCTTCGGCCCCAGTGGAGTCTGGAAGATGACTGCAATCCCAGATGACAGTCTCGAGACGTCTCTAGTGAAAGGTACCCAGTTAAGCCACTCCCCAAATTCCTGATTCAAAAAAACTGTGAGATAGTGATACATGTTTGTAGTTTTCAGCTACTACGTTTTGGAGTAACTGGTTATACAGCAACAGATAATTAATACATTCCCCAAAAGAACAACCACCACCTACTTGCAGCTTTAAATTTTTGCTTGTTTGCTTACTTGCTACAAAGCTAAACAAGCTAAAAGTTTATTTCTCTCACAGTTAGCAGTGCAGGTCTGGCAAGGTGGTTCTGCCATCCTTGACAAGTGGTTCCCATCTCTGGGTCTCATGCAATTGTTCTACATCTCACTTTCTCCAAACCAAAAAAATAGGGGTGTGGGACCAGAAAGAACACAACACTAATCCTTTAAGGAACGAGACTTGGAAGTAAGCATCCATCGATTTTGCTGACATCCCATTAGCTAAAATTTGGTCACATGGATGTACCAGCTACGTGGGAGGCTTGAAAATGCAACATCACTTATTGACCATTCATTCCTTTCCCCCACGGAATTATCCTTTCACCTCTATAATGTTATATTCTGTCCATTGATCCTCAGCTATTGCCAGAGTATTTCACTCACTCCTGCTTTTTTATGCATTTGATATATGTATGATAGAGCCAGTTTTCATTACTTTTCTTTTTGAACAATCTCCACGCTAATTTTTTATTGTCTGTGTTTGCAGATGAATGGTTAAATCAATATGTCTACTTTTTTAAGAAAAACTATTGTTATTTTTAAGTTAAATTGTTATCAAAGTAAAGCATTCATATAGAAAAATACACCCATCATCAATGTAATTTCTATGAATTTTCACAAAATGGACACACATAACCAGCACCCAAGTCAAGAAATGAAACATTACCAGAACAAAAGACTCCCTTGCACCCCTTCCGGGCATCTTAGATCATTTGTATCTGTTGGGGAACTTTATATAAATGGAATAATAAAGTACATCCTCTTTAGTGTCTGGCTTCTTTTGTTCACTACTATGTTTGTGAAATTAATTCACATTGTCACTATAGTTGTAGTTAAATAATTCTCACTACCGTATATTATTCCATTCAATAAATATACAATTTATTCACTTATTTGTGGACATCTGTATTGTTTCCAGTTGTTGGCTTTTACAAACAGTGCTGCTATGATCATTAATGTACCCAAAATTTGCCTGTCTGAATTCTGTTTTGAACTATGAGAAACTCACACATTCAAAAGAAAAAAATCAACACTTTTGCAATACCCAGTCTTCTTGTTCGTGAACAAATACGTACCTGCATTAAATCTTTTAAATTTTTATACCTCTCAGAGTAGTACTGTAAGTATGCGCACACGCATTCATACACGTCTATCACATGTTTTGTCAAAGCTATTTGTTGGTATGTAAAGTTTCTATTGACATTGTTTCATAATACTTAAAAAGTGATTATTACTAGTATACGACAATGTTATTTTATGCATATTTTCTTTTATTCTAGGCGCTTTTAGAATACCGATTCTAAACTCTAAAGGAAATGCTTCTAATTCGTGCATTTTTACTGCTGTCTTTTGCTCTGCTGCAGGATCTCCATGATCTTCATAATTCTTTCTCTAACATGCGTATATTGCTGTGAGTCATGTAAGACTGACGGATATTTATCAGCCTGTTTTTCTACCTCTCTTTACTGCAATATTCTCCTGCCTCCCTTCTTTTCAGGTCCCTTTGCAGGTGTCTCCTCATTTGTCCAGTCCTTTATGTGGGAGTGTCCCAGGCTAAGTCCTTGGACTTCCACCTTTAGCTTCATCCCCTTAGTGAGTTTATCCATCCTATGACCTTAAATATCACGTATATGCTAAGGACCAAAAGTGCAAATCCGGCGTGCGTACCTCTCGCCAGAACTCCAGCCTCTTATGCCCACTTGTCTGTCTGTTAGTACCACTTTGATGTGTAAAAGGCACCTCGAACTCAACATATCCATAACTAAATCTTCCTTCCACATCCCACTCGACCTGCAGTCTGTCTTATCTCTGTTAAGGGTCACCCCATCCTCACAGTGGCTTAAGCAAAATCTTTCTTTCTCTCATATTCTGTAACATACGACTATCAGAAAGGCATGTGTCACTGTATACCCAGAATCTGATTACTTCTTACCGGGGCCACTGGCCTGTTCTGAGTTTGCTCCTTATTCCCTTGGATCACCACAGACTCCAAAATAATTTCCTTCTTCCATTCTCGCCCCTATACATCCTTTCCTCAATAAAGCCAAAGCTTAAATATGATTTAATTATTTCTCTGCTCAAACGCTTCCCACCACTCCCATCTCATGCTGAATAAAATTCACAAAGGGCCCTCCAGGATGGCCCTCCACGCCCCACCTCTCCCTACGCTTCCCCTTGCTCACTGCGCCCCAGCCTCGCAGCCCTCCCTTAAGCCAGCACGCCTTGCCTCGGCCTTTGTACTCGCTGCTCCTCCTGTCCCCACCACTCTTTTGAGATATTTTCACAGATTACTGTTTGCCTCCTTCATGTCTTTGCTCAATACCGCATTCTTACTTAGGCCACCCCTAACCACTGTATTTTAAACTGCAGACCACCTCCCCACCCTCAGTACCCCCTTTGTGCACCTTCCCCATTTTTTTTATTCTGTACTAGTTTTCCCTTTTTCATATACTATACAAATTACAGACTGATGTTTAGGATCTACCTCTCCTCATCACCACCGCAGTGGAAGGGAAGTTCAGTGAGCAGCAACTTGTGTATTTTGTTTATTGTTGTATCTCAGTCTTGGAACGGTGTGGGGCAAATAGTAGGCACTCAATAAATATTTGTTGAATCAATGAATGAATCAATCAAGAAATATTGTTACAAGCCTGTGGCTTAGAGTTTAGGACATAATCTCCAGAATAAATTAAAAATAAAAAAAGGTTAAAAGTCGTTGCTAGAAATGGGCCCAAGTATGGGGGAGGGAGGGTGCTTTTCTTTATAAACCCTCTTATGCTATTTAATTGTTTTTATCATGTGCATGTATGACTGTGATAAAAGTTCCAAAAACTTTTAAATAAGCCACCGTGGCTGGAAAATCACAGGGTAACAATGCAGGAAGCCCAGCCAACAACAATCTGCTTTCTAGTAAATTGCTCTAAATCTGTTTTGAGAGCAAACTATTGGATCTGCTAATGGTACATACAGATGGTACGAAACAATAAACTTCTTTTTGGTGTTAGCTGTAATTTTAAATAGAATATCTTTTATCATGCTTTAAAGTGACTTCAATCTATTTACATGATCAAGCTTTATGTTATTACATTAAGCTCCACATATTTCACAACGGGTATGAAATGAACAGGGATGTCATCATTCACAAGACTTTATATAAAATGTGATTTATTGAATCTTTAACTGTGGGTGGAGAAATAATAGAAATAATTTTTCATACACAGATAACTGGCACAAGCGAATGCTTGCTAATTTGAGGGTGGTAGTAAGGAAAGGACGGAAGTAACAAAAAATAATTTTGTCTAAGGCTGTAAGTGACATAAATTCAAACAACTGCTTTTTCAGAGTGCTCAGGCTTGTTTCTATTCAATGTTTGCTGAGCTTTAGAGAGGGCTGGATCCCACCATGGCAAACTGCCATCTTTGTCAGGCGCGAAGAGCTGTTTACATTCAAGGCACATAATAAGTGCAATGTGAAGTAAAAGACAGTGTGAGTTCTATTATGGCTGATTAGCCCATTGTACACTGTTACAACTAACATCTTCCTTGTGCTAAAAATAGTGTGAAGTCAGGGGACCTCAAGCAGCATGATCCGTCAGTACTGTACTCCTTCACAAGACTGCCAACAAAAGCTGCCTCTAACTCCCCAGAACAATAAAAGGGCCACTTATTCACTTCAGTGTCCTCAAAATATGTAGTTTATCTGAGCTGTTAGGAAACCTTTCCAGAAATGAGGTGCAGGGAATGCACAGCTTCTAAAAAGTAGATGTGTCTTCTGTGTTGTATCCTTTTGATCAACCAGATCCTCAATAGGAGCCTCATGAAAGTCAGGTGGTTGCTGCTAAACTTGCGTCCTTAGCCGTAATCACAGTAGTAGTGGAATTAGTGCACATTCTGATGCATTGGCTACCAGTAGCCCAAATAAATAAGTAAATCTCTCTGTTTGAAGTGACAGAAGCAGGAGGGAGTGGTTTGAATAAACTCTGAGTCTCAGGTCATTTCATCACCAAGTCAATAGCCCTTCTCCTTGAAGGGGGGAAAACAAACTGCTTTCTATTCTATTGAGAGCCTGCAAGAATTTGCACCGCAGTAATCCTAAATCCAGAGGCAATCTATTAAGAACTCAGCATCACCAATCCTGAGACTCAACTGATAAGCACATTCTTTATTCCCCCCGCCACACACATTAATCCTCTTAAAGAGTGTGCTAAGTAATGAAAGGATGCGATGAAAGAGGCCCCCTTTTTATTACAACCATATAAACTGCTTGTGTAAATGTTTCATTAACAAACTGCTGGACCAGTATTCAATATCCTTTGCCTCCCTCCCCCTGGTCCTCCTGGTATGGTGCTCCTGCTACAGCATGACTAAATGTGTGATTTACACATGTTTAAGAGAAACATTCCCACACTTGAATGCTATACCACGACAAAGGGAGGGGAGGGGCTGAGAGAGAGGTGTTGAACCTATTGTAGACATTTTAATTTACAATTCTCTCTTTTTATGGGCTTTAAAAGATGAATGACTTACACACACTCGTCAGTTTGTGTTTCATTTCTGAGTGTTCTTTCTAATAAGTACAGATCTCTATGTAAGTGGCTTTGGCCAAATCATTTGAGGCTGGTTCTTTTGAAGACATATTTAGATGCTCTAATGTACTAAGAAGAAAAGGAAGATGAATTCCAATGTGTATCTAATGTGCAAAGAACCCTTCTCTGAACAATATAGAGGCTAAAATAGTAAAGGTAAGCACCTTTACTTTGGATATGTAGAAGAATGCCAGATATTTTGTGGAAATACACATGCTGTGTTTTCCTCTGCAGTCATCTAATGACAATCTGCATGCTTTAGCTAATCTGGTAAATCCTAACAGGATGCCTGCGTTGTCTGCCTTTAAAAATATGGCATCTTAGTATAAAACTAACTTTCCTTTCAGACAAGCAAGACATGCCTGTGGCACCTACTGAATTAGCCAATATCCAGCAACAGGATGTGTAACGCAACTTGAAGACACAGAATCAGCCACTTAAAAGAATAGTTTAAGTTAAATCATGATACAGATAAACAGGTTATTGCATCCAAACGAGTGCTACTCAGCCAAATTCTCAGAAAAACACATTTACATTGTACTCCAAGAGATTCTAAACTTTGCAAAATTAATACATAAGAAAACCAAATAGAAACGTAGCCTCTTTGTCATGCCAGTGTCCTGCCCCACGCGTCATTCATGTAATCTCCGTTTACTGTGAGCACTCTGGCCACAGCTGGGGTCACTCAGTTTGGAGAAGAACCACATGTGGGTCAGTGTGTGCAGTTTTGTCTCTAGCTGCAACCACAGTCTGGTTTCAAAGTGAATAGATTCATTTGGATGAACAATGCCCTGGGGGATGAACGCTTAAATGTATTCAACCTTAGGAAGAGCTGAAAACATCAATACCTTCCTAAAGCCACTCTGATTTATATCGACTATGCGTGTGCTGCTAATTCATATACATCATTGTTTACTTCACAGAGCTTTTAACATGACTTTTGATTTATAGAAAAAGTGATTCCATTTCTACCAAGAAGTGGTGAGCTCAGACCTCCCCCAGATTCTTACTTTCTGATGTGACAAAATTGAAAGAGGAACTGTGTCTTGTCACAGCATAAATAAATTGCTGTACAACAGTTGATATGCACTTTTTTTAACTTTCATGGTAACGGGTAATAGTAAAATAGATCATCCAGATAAGGGTAATCATTTATCTAAGTAGGTTATTAATGTGATCACAGCAAAGCCATTGATTTAGGCTGGGGCAAAGTCTACGTGCAGACGCACTTCTCATTCAGGAGCTCTGTCAGGCAAAGGAGAAAATTCAGCCGACACGGCCATGTTCTGTCATCTGTTTTGTGCCAAGCCCTGAGAGGCTTTTATTTACAGGAACCACTTGGGCGTATTGCGAGTCTCCATAAATAACATCCCCTGGTCCACACAAATAATGGAACCTGCATTTGGTGAGAGTGTTAGTTTTGTTTGTTTGATGCTACGTCAAATGAAACACTAAAAAAATCTTTTCCAGCAGTTCATTTATTTCTAAGCCACTAAAACAAATGGCTTTAAATCAAGCTAAGTGGGCTGAAGTGACCAGAACTGGATTTTGTTTTGTTTATTGATTAGCTCCCAAACTTAAATAAGGATTGAAATATTTTGGATTTTCCTGTGTTGAAGTCTTATCCAGAGGTGCAGAAGAGCAATGGGGTTGATTTTATCAAGAAAAATGTCCATCGTTCAACAGGTTGCATAACAGTAATACTTAAGCAGACACAGAATTCAGAAAATAAGGAGACAAATCAGAATGCGATAGCTGGTGTTACGTTTTCTCAGATAAGCATGGGCCTGAACATAACATACCCAATGGCCCAGGAAAAATTCACCATTCTGATGGAGATAAACTTAGAAAGCCTCGAGACAGCCCAGACTCAGCATCTCACAGTTAATTAAAGAAGTGAGTGAAGGCATCAGGCTTGCTCCCTTCTGCCTGAATAATTCACCGCCTGTATCCATTATTAAAACTCGTTACTGCACCACAATGATTCCCAGCTCGAGATGGATTGGTCTCAGAACCGAGAGATAAATTGTAACAAGGCCTACAGCTATATTAATAAATTGAAATGAACATTTATTTGCTCATCTAATTAGAACTGTAGTTTTTCCAAATAGTGTAGTCATGCATTACCTTGACAGGCAGCTCCCCTACCTTCTGTGAAATAAAATGAACAGGAGGGCTTTACCCCAGATTTGGGGCTTCTCTGCATAACAAGTTCTTTGGTCACTGCTGTTCCTTTTAAACCATTCATTGTGCCACTATGCTCTGCCGATCCTATCTCTTCAGGATTGATGGGAGCTTAGCTTTTGAGGTACTTCCTCAGAGGACTGCAAAGAAATGTGCATATAGAACATGCATTCTTCTTTTGTCCTCACTCCCTTTTTAAAATGTTGCAGAAGGAAAAAAGAAGAATTTGAAGATTTTCTCCACCCCCTCCCCATTCCATTTCCCTTCATTAGGATTACAAAGCCTTATAGCTCAGAGGTTCAAAAGACTTGTGCTTGGGGTCTGGGCTTGATTCCTGACTCAATCTCTAACTTTGCACAGCCTCAGTTTCTTCCTCTGCAACATGAAAATAATAATACCCATGAAGTTCAGAGATGATGTCTGCAACGTAAGGAACTCATGGTGAGTTGTTAATCAATAGTAAGTGCCATTATTATTCAGCAATTCTTGCTCTTCTGTTTGCAAATCAGATTTTAAAAATCATTTTATCACATTAGCATGGAGGGGTCTAGCTCTCAATTTTTGAAGGACAAAAATGAATAATGTGATATTATATTGACAGAAAACTTTTTCGTTATGAATGATTTCCATAGCAAAAGTCCTGTCTCCCCCAGCTATATTATAAAATGTCAGACAGCAGGTTTTATGTCTTCTCCTCTTCCTGCAGTGGGCCTAGGACATGGCAGACCCTCAGCAGTTGGTTTTTTACCATAATGATACGTGTGGCTATTATGTAACCTCTCGTGAAATAAACACTTCTCTGTTGTGCTCTGTGAAGCTTTGAAGCATATAGACGCTAGACTTGATTTTACACAGCCGTCAAATTCGAATCCATGCTTCCGTAAGAGGACTAAACTCTTTCTTAGAATTACCACATACTCATTTCAAATTTCAAATCCAGTTGATTGAGCACTTTTCCTTTGATAAAATGAGAAAGTTCAAAAAATAAATTTCTGGGTTGTCAAAATGAACCTCAGGTCCCTTAATCTGCTCTTCAGCTTGCAGATAAGGTAGGGAATCACTGATGATGTCTTCTTTGGCAGGTTCTGGCAGAGGCTGTGCCATCTTAAGGGATAGCATTAGACTTGGTTTGAGAGAAAGAGCCCTTCTTTCTCTGCAGTGTGTTCCCAAACTGCTGAGTAGGACGAACTTCACTAAGTTTAAAACCTTTTCTGCAAGCAAAACTTAGGAAAAAGGAAAATAATTTGTGAGATAGTAAATGCATCACTAAGAGATCTTATGGTACTCCTTTGCAATGGCTTTGCTTCCAGGGCAGGAGTATAAATTAAACAAATCGGTATCAGGTTATATGTTATCTAAGCACATAAGCAAATACAGTGTTTGTCCTACAGCAGATGCTTAATCAATAAAAAGCAAAAGGAAGCGGGATTCAATTTAGTCACTCCTTCAATAATCCCTTGTACTGTGTACTCCATACATAACAATATTTAAAGACAATATACATTGGAACAAAATTATTTCTACGAACTTTAGTTACTTCTTTCTATTTAAAACTAGTGCAAATTTAAAATTAAATGTCCAATGAGTACAGAAGGTTACACCGTAAAAGGTCAGAGTCCTTCATTCTTCGTGCCAGTACAAGCAATCCCACTCTCTAGTTGTAAACATTATTAATAGCTTCTTGTGTAGATGCTCCTCTACTTACGATAAGGTTACATTCCGATAAACCCATCGTAAATTGAAAATATTGTTAAGTCAAAATATTGTTAAGTCATTGAATACACCTAACCTACCGAGCATTATAGCTTAGCCTAGTCTACCTTAAACATGCTCAGACCACGCACATCAGCTGTAGTTGGGCAAAATCATTTGGCGGCACAGCACACTGTAGAGTAGGGGTTGTTTCCCCTCGGAATCTCACCACGGATGGGAGCCGCACCTTGCTGCTGCTGCCCAGTAGCAGGAGGGAGCATCCTACCGCTTTGTCGTTTTCACACTATATGGTCAAAACATCTTAAGTTGAACCACTGTAAATCAAGGGCCATCTGTATATCCTTCCAGAAACTTCCGTGCATTATATACATATAATTCCACGCAACTATATCTGTATGCCTCCAGTTTTGTTCTGTTTTACACAAATGAACTTGAACTATACATACTGTTTTATAATTTCTTAAAATTTAAAGTTATATCTTGGAGATCTTTTCATGTAGATATATCTCCTTTTGAGGGTTACATGGTATTTTTTTAAATATAACATATTTAACCATTCCCTTGTTGATAGATATTTAATTTGCTTGCAATTTTTTTGGAATTGTAAATATTGCCTCAATGGACAATCTTGTAGAAATATATTTGTTCACATAATAATGTTTGAATCAACTGATTTGTACAACATGTGATTTTAAAAATTGGTCATTTTCTGTTTTTTCTCAAAATGTAGGTTTTAAAAAGATTTTTCCACTATTTAAGAGCATGCTTCTGTAAGTCAAGGAATATAATTAAAATCTAACCAAATCACAGTAAATCGTTTTCTAATAATTAGCTGTGAATTATATTTATTTAACGCTGTTGGGTTATTTGACAAATGCAGTATTCACGCACTGAGTACAGAACGAGCAATGCACCTCATTCAAGACAGAGTGAATTGTCTCGGGGTGCCTGCTCTGAGCTTAGTCTGTGCGATAAAATCTCCAGGAAAAGAATTTTAGATGCTAATTAAACTAAACCTTGAGATATTTCCACTATCCCAGATTTCTTCAAAAGGCATTTTAGGTTTTCTTGTTTTTCCTGATTGGAATTGCCAAAGACCATTCCAACATCATCCCCCTTTTCCCTAATGGAAACACAAAATTCAAATACAATGCATTATCCTCATATTAAAGTTACATTACAATCTTTTTTCAGTGTGAAGCCAAAGGGAACGAGAACAGTGTATAGAGCTTGTTGAGTTGGATTTTTGGAAGGAGAACAGAAAGGGAAAACAAGCTATGGTTCTAAACTTACAATGGTTTCCATGAGGGGTAGAGGAGCAGTGGGCTTTTCAAAATAATCAGTATCAGTTTTTCCCCCCTTCCACAGTAATAGAATCCATGATTTTTAGCTGAGAATATAGCAGCCCAAATTAAAGACCTTATAGTTAGGGATGGCCATATAACTAAATCCCATCTAAAGAGATACATGCAGAAATAATGTGTGCAGCTTCCAGATAAGGTGAAAGGCTGCCCTCTCCTCTCCCTCCCTCTCACCCCTCCCTGTGCTTGAGCCATCCTGGATCCCTGAAAAGAGGACAATACTTTGGTGACTGAGAAGTAGTAAGATAGAAGGGGAACACGGAGCCATATACCAAGCTTCTCCTGCTTACACCTAGACTATTACTGAAGAGAGAACTAAGCTTCTACTTTCCCATACGTGGTACTTTGGGTTTCTGTTCCAGCAGTCAAACTTGTATCCCAGCTAATAAAAGGCTCCGAATTTTGGAATTCTCAAACAACTTAGATTGCAGGTCTTGGGCAAAAGCATCTCTCTTAGCTTAGCAGTGCTATATTTTCTTCCATATCTGTTTGCATACTGTGTGTCTCTTGAATAAGTTCATCTCTTTCTTAGGGCTTTACTAAAAGCAGCAGGAAGGTCCAGCAAATGCCAACGTTCTGCATCTGAAAGTCAGACGGCTTTCCTGGAGTCTGCAAAAATGTTTGTCCCACTTAATACAGATCACTTACCTTTACTTGCCTACTATAACTGCCTGCACTATCCCACCTGTTCCATTAGGCAAATTAGACATTTTATATTCTATTACTTGAAGCGCCCCTCCCCCAATGTCCCCTGTCAGTTCTCATAGCATATTCTATTACATTTGGCTGTATAAAATGGAGACCTGAAAATTAGTGGCTTCAACAATGTGTGTGTGTGTGTGTGTGTCTGGTGTTGGGGTCTGTCTTCTTTCACACATTCACCTGTGTGAAATCTCCCTATGTCTCCCCCTTAAAAGAATACTTATAATTACATTTAGGACCCAGCCAGGAAATGCAGGATGACATTCCCATTTCAAGAATCTTAACTGAATCACATTGGCAAAGTATTTGCCAAGTAACATGGGGGTTGAAGTTCCCACAAAGATAGCTCCAGAGGACACACTGTTGGCTCTATGATTCTCTTCACCTTTGTCTCATGGCTCCACTACCAAATGGCTAGTTCATTCCAGCTACCGAAGGAAAACATACAAGAGCAAACTGTGTGCCTCCAGCTGCTCCTGTCTTATTTTAAGTAGCCTTAAGTAACTTCTTTTTATATACCATTGGACAGATACGTGTTATGTGGCCAACTGCAAAGAAGTCTGGGACCGTGGCTTCTTAATCTGGGCACAGAACCACTTTCACCAAATTAGCATTTTGACTGTCAAAAAAGTCAAACAGAAGATTGTTTTATTTTATGCAAGTCCTGATCCATTCTAAAATTTGACATGTTGAGGGTTTATTGATGGAAGATTTTGTATTCTCCTATTCCAAAAATGACATCCTCTCTGTATTTCCCTACATTCATGCATAACTGTTAAAGGTCACCTAAACAAAATGCTTTTATCAGTAGAGTCCCCCATTTGGAAAGCTTTACTAAGACATGCTTAAAAAGCATACATTGCTCTATAAATTGTAATGGTGTTTCAGAAATAATAATATCATGTATGAAAGAGCCTCAGATGCTCAATGTTCCCCTTTCTGGGAGGCTTCTCTTCAGTCTGAAAGCAGAGGATCTCACATGCTCAAAGCAGCAAATTGCAAAAGGAAAAAAACAAACCCTTTTTTCCCTACTCTCCTTTCACCCTCAACACAGAATATGTCTGTGACCAGATGTGGGGGTTTTCCCCATACCAAGCAATTCTCCAGCAGACACCACCTGGGTGTCCTATATATAACTCAGTTCAATTCAATTCTGACACTACCTGGATCCCATAAGGGCTCAGTCCCTCAAGACTTCCCCCTACTTCAGACACCAGTAGCAAATCCAGGCCACTGGTGCTTCTGACCAACTGGCTACAGCCACAACCCCTTCCTGGGGTTCTATTAATTTTCTGGGATGGCTCACAGAACTCAGGGAAACACTCATTTGCATGTGCCAGTTTATTATAAAGGTTATTATAAATGTAGTACATGTATACCATGGAGTGTTACTCGGCCATAAAAAAAATGGTGAACTAATACCTTTTGTAACAACCTGGATGGGACTGGGGACCATCCTTTTAAGTGAAGTATTGTAAGAATGGAAAAACAAACACCACATGTACTCACCACTAAATTGGAACTAATAGATCGACACTCATGTACACATATGGTAGTAAACTTCGATGGAAATCAAGCAGGTGGGAGAGGGAAGGAGGAGATGGGTAAGTTCGCACTTAACAGTGTGATGGACACACTTACAACTTTGATTCAAACTGTGCAAAAGCAATTCATGTAACCAAAACATTTGTACCCCCATAATATTCTAGGAAAAAAAAGAGGATACAAATGAACAGCCAGATGTAGACATGCATAGGGTAAGGCACGGGGGAAGGGGCGCATCACCCCCAGCACCACCAGTTTTTACAGAGCGTGATCTCTAGCAGCCCTCTCCTCTTCCCAGAGGTGGGTGGGTTGGCTGAAAGTTGCAAATCCCTAGTCTGCTAATCGCCTGGTCTTTCTGGTGACTGGCCCTATCCTGAAGCTGTCTAGGGGTCCCACCTAAGTAATCATTAGCATAAATTTAGGAGTTATCAAAGGGGCTTATTATGAATAATAAAATATATTCCTGTCACTGAGGAAATTCCAGGGGTTTGGGGAGCTCTACAGCAGGAACGGGGACAAAGACCAAATATATTTCATATCATACCACTCATGTCAAACTGCTTTCTGAAAAAAAAGAGGAGAGAGAAGGGAAGGTAAGGAAATAGAAAGAGAATGGGAAGGGGAGGAAGAGGGGGAGGGGAACAGAAGACTAAGTGAGGTGGCTTAGGTGAGGTGAGCTAATAATACTCTTTCTTGTTGAAACCCTAGGAGCACACTGTTAGTGATGTTCTATGGTCACTATGATTTTTCTCTTTCTGGGAATTCAATTTGTTCTTATGCCAAGGTCACAGACTGAAGAATCTTAGTGGCCATCAAGGCTCTGCCTTTGAAGCAAAGGGTCAATGCATTAGTACAAAAGGGAATTAATCCAGTATGCGGCTCACCAAATGGTGTTTAATTCACTTAAAATGAATGACCAGGGTTCCTCTTCTAGGTTTCCATCTGGACAATCCGAAGCCTCCCTTCTCTCAAACAAGAACTTCATTAATGAATATTCAATGGAAAGTATTACTTCATTGTCAGCTCTAATTGCTAGTTTTACCTTATTAGTAGAAGCTTTTCTGTGGCTGAGCCTGACATACATTTGTTTGCACACTGTTATTAGTCAAGACTCAGTGAAGTCTTGTAATTAACACCTCCACATTATCTCATGCAGTGAAAGCAAAGACAAAACCAGATGACTCACTTTGTTTCAGCTTTGCTCTTGTTTTCTGATATCGAAGCACTTAAGGAGAAGTGTAAGCTCATCAGAATGCCATATGGAGCCAACAGAAACCATAAAAAGGTTTTCAGGAAGCAGTGCCTGGAAGTTCATTAAGTGAACAACACTACAATTAACATCCGGATTTAAACCCCGCTCGCCACTAATAAATTGCACAGGTACATTACCTGCATCACACTCAGCAACCAGTCCAGGTCACTGACAAGGATCCATGTTCCCAAGAAGCAAGGGAGATAACATGTTCTCTATAAACATAATGAAGTTAATGATTCACATGACAGTTAAATAGCTTTCAGAAATCTTATCACTTTAGAGATAAAGCAGACAAAGGCAATAACTGTATTTTAATCATTCCTACCACTGAAAACACTGTGTCTAAAAGCTGGCTCCCGGCAGCCTATAATTGATATTTCTTTAGAAAAGAGGGATGGAGGGGTTGGGGAAAATGTCAACAGTTCATATTTCAGTTTTATAATCGGGATGAGCTCTTTTTCCTAATACCTTTGTTAAAAATAATTCCTAGCAAAAGATATTTAAGAGACCAAGGCATCATCACACTTTTCCCCTTAATTTATGAATTTAGCCTAATTGTCTTATTTCTATTTTTCAAAGTAAAAAGAAAATGCCAAACCTTAACAGAGATACCACTGTCTAAAATTTTGACAATTAAATCTACAAAACCTGTTAACAGTTTAAAAGAAGGAATTGCATATTTCTTGCTTGCAAATGTTTCTTGACTAAGAATATAAACAAGGAGACAGGCAGCTACAATGGGAAAGAGAAATAATATATATGTAGTGGCATAGTGACCTTTCAATTAGCAAGTCCAAAGCAATGAAGAATCTGACCATTAAATTAAAATCATTATTATACAGAATTTGCCCTGGTTGAATGGTCAGACAGCAAATCTTACTTACAAATGGAAACAGACCAAAGTTTTAATGGAGCTCTGTCTACATGAAATTTCCAATATTACAAAAGTATTCATCAAAAAGTAACAATCAAGAATGCCCAGAAGTTGACAGGCTCCTCTAGAAGCATCTCTGGTGGGCTTGTAATTGATCGTGCCATGAGGAAGCTGCCCTTTCACACATGCATTTTACACTGTCACCCTTAACATCCAAGCCTCAACTCTGGGCAATATGGGTCTATGATTTAGTGCCTGCACATGGTCTAATTTAAATAACTGAGTCACATCGTTGCAATCTGAGGAAACCATTAAACCCTGCATCTTCGAGGCTGACATCCCATGCATGCTATACCAGCAGGGGTTTGGGCAGGCAGGGCTTTGGCTATGTGTCTGTGTTTTACGTCTGCCTAAAAATACGACCATGAATTTTCACCTTCGTGCCACTCTGCATGTTTTGGCAATAGATGGCTGTGTTGCCCTTACGTCCAGTGCTAGCCCTCAGGCTAAGGTGTCTGCATAGCTATTGCACCCGAAGAGAACAGTCTGAAAATAGAAACATGGACTGTTTTGTCACCACTGAATGGGAAGGCTAATAATAGCATTGCTTCGTTGTTTGGCAAGGACTCAGGGCTCCCTCGGCCAAGGAGCAGCGCACACTGAGCTGCAGTAACCAAATCGTAAAGTTTCTCCAGGGAATGCAGCAGGTTTTCAGAACATGTTTTACATTCTGGGATTGCTCAGGAAGGAACTAGTTCAGAAGTTGTTTTGACATAAGTGTGGTTTGTTTCCAATTTGAAGGAGGGGGAGGGGCTGGAGAGACCAGCCAGGAGGCCAGTTGTGGAAAAGAGACAAAAATGTCGTTAAGGAGTTCCTGACAGGTGGTGACGTCCAGGGCTGTGGCTGTGCGGCCCAGGGCCTGGCGGGGAGTTTGTCCCTGTCAGGGTCCCAGTGTGCTCTCAGGGCTGCCTTTCACACTCCTATTATGTTTATTTCTGTTGAACTTCGAGAGTGACCTTTTCAAAACTGCAGTGCATTGTTGACCCACATGCATTTTTGAGACCTAATTTCCCTGAATGCCTTCCTTGTTCCTGCAGAAGAAAACTCTGTTCGAGAAAACGGGAAGAGGCTGAGGAGAAAGAGCACTGGAATGGAGATCTTTCAGGCATTGAATTCTGCCTGCTATTAATAATTTAGAAGTGTTTTTAATGCCCTGATATGGAAGGAAGGTTTTTTGACACCACAGGCATCTAAATATTAATTTCAGAGGAATTGGTTGTTACAAGCAGTTAACATCCATTTTGTTAGTTGACCTCCCAAGGAAGGTTAATGCACTAAAATCTGGTCATTAAGTATAGTAACAAATGTTTTTTCAGGGAGGTTATTACTATCATAAACTCTAATCCATGGTTCACAGGCAGCAGGCTCTAGTGCAGTGCTCTGACTAATGAAGAATTAACTATTTCTGAGCAGTTAATAAAGATTTTTTCCCCCACCAATCAACATACTCTACATGATCCTTATAATTACTAAAAGCATTAAGCCCCCGGTATGAGTGCCTGCATGTCAGACCGGAATTCTACTTTGAGTAAATGACAAATGGCAAACCTAATCCCATTTCACTTAATTTCTTTTCTAACATGTTCACTGAAATAAGAAATAATGGAATTCCTAAGTATTAGAAAAGGATGGTCCAGTACAAAGCATTTGCTAAATGAGTATTGATGAGGTCTTTAGTCATATTTTATTGTGATGGAAGAGTTTGTACTCCGGTTTAGTTCTTGTTAGGATCCAGAGTTAATTGGCTACAAACAGGGGTTTCTGCTGGCTTGTTTTATTTTGTTTTTCCTTTATGAAAAAGCGCACTCATCCACAAGAACACAGGAGGGAGAGACTTGTGTGAGAAACACTAAGATCTGCCTCTTAACAATAAGAGGGAAAAGGTACAACCTAACCTTTCTAAAAAGCCTCCAGGCAGTGTTTTGCTTTTCAGTGGAAAGGTCCTCCAGAATTAATTAAAGTCACTTTCCTGCTGAGGACCAAGCATTTGGCTTTACTTTGAAGGCTCAAAGAAAGTTGCTCATACTGATTTCTTAGAGACCCAGATTTAAAGCAGCATAGCCAAAGCAATGGGTCAGCCTTTAAGAAGCATTCTCCCTTCAGAATCAAAAATCAGAGCAATTGATACACTGAGGACTTGGGTGCCTCTGGAGACACTGGCCAGAGTTGACAGGGCAAAACAAAAAAGGTAATAATCACTTACTTTTCCCTAGAACCATTAGTTCTCATTCAGGCAAAATCAGTTTTCACATTTACACATAGGCTTTTCCTTCTTTTTATTTTTAACTTAAGGTAAATCCTGTCTTTGGGACAGCTGTTCCCATATCCAATAGAGAGGAGAAGAGAAGTAATATTTAGCCAAAATAAAAATGACATTGTCTTGTAGAAAAGTAAATTTGTTTTGGAAAGGTTTGCATTACATACAAAAGTTTTAAAAAGGGGTCAAACACATGGACGGTAGCTCACCTTTTCAAAATATTAATACTTTACTGGTGGTGGAAGATTCTACACACTGTACCTACCTAAATAACCAGCAAGGTTGGCTTATCTATGCATGTTATAATTTGAACATTATTCATTTGTTTGTCACTTAGCTTGCTGGAAGGTAACTGCACTAATTTCCCACTTACTAGTGAAGGTGCATGACTTCGTCTTTCTGAACTTCGGTTTCCTCAACTGTAATATGATATTATAATATCTGTTTTGTACAATAGTTGTAAAAATTAGTGATAACATAAACTTGCTCTACAGAAGGGCTTAGGACATACTAGTAGAATTTGTTATACACTGTCCATCGCTTCATGTATTTTACCTTATTCTGTAAAGCGATTTGATTCCTAGAACACCCCACAAAAACCTTTTGGGCCTAAGATTGGAACCAAGAGGGTAATAACACATGAGCCTGACTTCTGAAAACTAGAACTTTTGCTGAGTCCAGCTCATCCATCACGGCCCCATCACTGGACACAAAGCCTTACCCTGTTGCCTCAGCCAGAAATAAACCTTCCAAACCCGGTGTCGTAACTTGTCTTGTGCTTTTCTCGTACCATTCTTCACATCCCGTCTTCTCTTAGAGTTACTGACAGGTAGACCTTGGATCTGTGTCCCAGCACTTAGTGCAGTGCCTCAAACACAGGGACTAAAAAGGGATTTGTGAATTTCACTAACTGGCTGGTGGCAATTTTTCTGCCTAATCCATAGCGGGTGGATGAATGAATGAATGTCTTTTCTTCTGTAGTGTATCTTCCCTCCCACTTTCCCCCCTGCTCCCCACCACACCCACTTCTAAACAGTCTCTTGAAGTTTGCCCTTCCCCTCCCCACCATTTCCCCACAGTTGATCAGTGGAGAGGAAAAAGCCCGCCAGGAGGCAGGTGTGTGGACGGCTGGATCATTTCCAAGCTGGGTGTTTGCAGATCAGGGGTTTCCTGTACTTTGACGAGGACTCTAAAGTGAATATGGTAAACAGGAAGCTGCAGATTGAGACTCTACATAGATAAATCAAAGTGTCTTTTGAAGTCACTGGTTTCCCCATATCCCTATTGCCATGTCCCACATTGTTCATAGAAATCACAGAAAAGAGAGGTTAATATTGCAGGGTTACTAGTGATTTGCTGTGCTGACCTTTGACATGCTCCTTAACATCTCTAGACTTTAGTTTTCTGGCCAATAATAATAACCTGTTCTAATTACTTCATAGGCTTGCTAGGTAAATCACATGAGATAAGGTGTGTAAAGAACTTAGTCAAGAGAAAAGTACTGTATAAAAAATACTGCTACACTATTAGAACTAGATACTAAAAGAAGGCTACATTAGCAGGTCTAACTTAATTTTCCTGAAAAATTAATGCTGTCTAAATCAATATATTTATAACGAGAAAAATTAGATTTGCTTAAAAACAAAATGCTATTAAAAACAAGAAGAAGTCATAGAAAAAAAGTTTAATTTATTGTTATAACCAGTTAAAAATATTGCTGCAGTTACCGTCATAAAGCTCTGAGCCCCTTGCCCTTGCATGAATACTCAATACTTTTGGAATAAAGAACACATTCGAGACGTGTTATGGAATCAAAATGGTTTTCTTGGTTTGATCAGTGGTGGAAATCAAGGTTATCAATTTAAACTCCACCCCTTCTTCTCAACATGTGCACTTGGTCATTATTTACCAGTGAGCAAATGGTCTCAGCGACTCTGAGCAAACCCTGAACATATGTGATTTCCACTCCCACCACCAATTTCGATCAAGGCCATCCTGAAGCGTAGCAAATGAGTTTAAGTACAGTTGACACTGCACTGAGTACTGGCACCTTCCTGCTCTAGAGGAAGACAAATGTAAATGCTTGAAAAAACACAGTTGAAAGAATAATTGAAAATGGGTTCAATGTCTTCATCCTCTGAGAATATGTGTGTGCATGTGCGTATTTGTAGCTACTCTTTCATAAAATGTGTATGTGTCTGTTTTGATTCTGAAGCTTCCCTCTGGTGTGGGTAGATTTCACAGAGGGGTTCCGGCTTGTAAAGGTTAACCGTGCAGAAATCAAGGCTTTGTGCATTTTTGCAAAGGTCACACTCATCAGCAGTTCCGGAAAGACTGCTGGGCAGGGCCGTGGTAACCACCCCATGATTGAACCATGGCTCTGGGTTTCATTTCCTTAAGAACACTGCTACAGCCCCTGGTTGTGTCACCAAGAGATAAAGAGGTTGCTCAGTCACTTGAAATTCAATTTGTACATTACTCCAATCTAGCCCACCTCTTTCCTTCATGGTGTTTGGCAGCTGCTTGCTTGCACTCTGCATTTCAAATGCCTGAGCTGCAGGAAGCTGTTTAATAAATGGGATAGGTTTTGATTAATGTAAAAAGCTGAAAATAGACCATGATGTAATGCATATCTCAGCAGGAATCACAGAGCAAACTGGAGGGTTTCAAGGGACCGTGCTGTAGCGGAGTTTTCTCTGAAGAAATGTATTTATGTTTTTATAGAACCTTGAAGGGTCAAACTGTAGAATGCATACATTTTGGACCTGGAAGCCTGCCCAGTGGGTCTTTGAATAGCAATTTATAGGTGACCACACAAGAAGCACAAGAGAAAACTAGATATCTGACATTGACTCAGGTCTACTAAGGGTTATCTGTATCTCCCCAGATGACCTAGTATTATTTTTTAAAAACAACAGAAACTAATAGAAATGATAGTAAAATCCTGACTGTATCGGTAAACTCAGTTATTTCAGTCATGCATTAGTTTCCTCTAATGATCTAAAGGTCTCATGTAGCCCTGTGCTTAAAGGCACTGATTTAAACTTCCCGTTTTTTAGTAGATAAAATAATTGAGATTCATGTTGCTTGGTTAAGAAAAGGAAAGCAATAGCTTTGTATGCCAAGATCCCCATACATTGACTAAGGAATGTGCACTGTGTAAAAGAAATGTAAGGTAATTTTTCTTAATTAAGTGAGCAATAATGAAAGGTTAAAAACAGAGTCTGGAATGTACTAAAAGGAAGAAATAAAGGAAGTAAATTCATTGCTCTTAATTGTTTACTGAATCCACACGCTGTAAGCTGTTTGCAATCACTTTGGGTATTCAGTCAAAGTATGGTGTATGTGTGTGTGTATGTGTTGGTGTGGTGGGGGTAAGGAGGGGGGCAATCATCCTTTCTTGCTGAAAATAGAAATTAGAGTGTAGAAAAACAATTATACATTTGTATTTTTCCCTACAAGTAAATTTCAACTTCCGCTACAAGAATTTGTGTAATTTATGAAAGGCCCCACAATCTGGTTAGTGTGAAGATATTGACTGGTCACATTACCTGTGAAGGAGAGCCAAAATTAACACTCTTGGGTCCTTTGAGTAATTTTTTTCCTAGAGAACTTGCCTGTCTAATCAGAGCACTTTTCTCCTAGGATATTCAATTAATACAACCAAGGTCATAGATTCGATAAGAATAAGTTAATTTCGAACAGTGCAAAATTCACCCAGCCACTGACCACAGTCCTAACCAAGCCAAAGAAATAAATAAAATCCATGACCATCACTCCATGGCTAACAACAAAAATTGCTTAAACCATACTGCAGTGGGTTGAATGATGCCCTCAAGAAGTTACTCCTGGAGGGGAGGAGGAAACAGGGAGTAGCTTTTCAATGGGCATAAAGTTTCAGTTGGAGCAGGCGAATGAGTTCTAGAGATCTGCTGAACACTGTGCCCACAGTTAACCATGCTATATTGTACACTTACCACAATTTTAAAAAATGTAAAAATTCTAAAAGTTATGTCTCCTGGAACCTGTGAATGTGGCATTATTTGGAAAAAGGGTCTTCGCAGATGCAGTTAAACTAAGGATCTTGAAGTGAGGTCTTCCTGGATTAGGGTGGGACCCAAATCAAATGACAGATGTCCTTCTGAAAGCAGAGACGTGGAGAAGACACACACTCAAAGGAGAAGTCGAGTGAGACTAAGGCAGAGGGTGAGTGATGAGCCTACAGGCCGAGGGATGCCGATGATCGCCAGCAGACACCAGGGCATGGAGAGAGACACGGAACGGATTCTCCCTCAAACCTCCAGAAGGAATTAACTTTGCCAGCAGCTTGATTTCAGACTTCTGGCCCCCAAAACCGAGAGAGAATGAATTTCTATTGTTGTAAGTTGCCTCATTCACAGTCATTTTTTATGGTAGCCCCGAAAACAAATATACACGACTGAGAGTATTATCTTTGTGTGCTCAGAATAGAAGACAAGCTAGTTGAAAATGTGGATTGGTAATTATGTCACATGAGGAGCATTTGCAAGTATCAACTTTCTAAAATATATGTTATTGCTGTTTTTACACCACTTACTTAAAATATATAGGAGACATTTCATTGTCAAAACACAGATATATTAAGAACAAGGATGAGCTGGGTGTGGTGGCTTCATGTCTATAATCCTAGCACTTTGGGAGGCTGATGCAGGAGGATCGCTTACGGCCAGGAGTTCAAGACCAGCTTGGGCAACATAGCAAGACCCTATCTCTTAAAAAAAAAAATTTATTAATAAATTAGCTGGGCATGGTGGCGCACACCTGTAGTCCCAGCTACTCCAGAGGCAGAGGCAGGAAGATCACTTGGGCCCAGGACATCGCGGTTTCAGTGAAATATGATTGTGCCACTACACTCCAGCCTGGGTGACAGAGAAAGACTCTGTCTCAAAGGGAAAAAAAAAAAGAAGAACAAGCATGATTAACATAGAATAAGACAAAAAGACAAAAGAATAATAAAAAGAGAAAAGAAGAAGAGAAAATTTACCTGAAAACTTCAGCCTGGAATAAACTAGAGAAGTTGAGAAGAAAACCATAGTCAAGAAAAAAAAAAAGGGAAACTGGAGTTATAGAGATCTCAATAGCAAATAAAAAGAATGTGGACTTTTTAGATAAATTTAGTAAAATTTATCCAAAATGCAATAATTCAAATAAAATAAATGATTGTATAAATAAGTCCATAGAAGTGAAATATAATCTGTTCTGGTACCACATGTGTTTCTCTAATGGGAATAAGCTTATATGCAATATAAATAAGAGTGTGATGCTAATACAACATGGAGGTCCTGTTAGTTATTAACGTGATTTTTCTTAGCACATTAGTGTTTTGTGTCACCAAACACAGTGTCCTGTGTAACAGGAACTGAAGGCAGCAAACCAATAAAGAACAGAGTTCTTTACATGATGCCAGTTCTCTACATGTTCTTCCTCTTGGCTCAGTTTAGTCGTGAATTTCGTGAATGTGTTAGATCCGGTTCCCCTCAGCCCCAGGAACAGAGAGGCAGAGTCACCGAGGCTGCAAATGGCAAAGGAGTTTATTGGCTAGCTCGAGCTAGGGTCCGTCCGAGAGCACCAACGCAGTGGCCTCTCCTATGTACCAGGACCAGGACCCCGCCTTGGGGTGAAAGTTTAGCTTTTATACCTTTTTGTGCACACGACACGCAGGTTCCACACGACACGTTGGGCACACCATCCCCCCTCCCCTCAGTTCATTGGTTCCTTTAAAAGTGGCTGATTGTGTTAGTTCCTGATTGGTCGGTTCGATTTTCGCGCTGGCCCTGGTTGTGGTCAGCGTCATTCCGGGGGAAAGGGCGGCGTTATTTCAAGGAAAGCGAAACTCAGGCCTACTCCAGGAAGTTCAGCCTGCCACGGAGTTAGTCCTGCTCTTATTCCTGTTTTTCTTTTCATTCTGATTTGCTATACTTAACAAACAACGAAAGCAAGCACGGTCACAGAAGCAAATAGCATCAGTTAGAATCAAAGACAGCACATTTTTCTCTAATCTCAAACAATTCATCCCACACAAAACAAAATACATTCTCCTACTATCAATTCCTGTTTTTCAAATGTGCATATGGCCTGGTTCTGCCCCAATTTTTGTGCATTTTGTCCTTATCTCTATAACTTAGCAGGCTTTATATCTGCTTCCATCAAGCATCCCTCACCTTTTTATTAAAAAAAGAGAAAACCATATATTTACTAAGGTATTTATTTTTCAGGAATTTAGAATGCCTTTTTAACTATGTTAGTATTTTTGTTAAGATTATTATTGTGTTCTTGGTACTCTTGTTACAAAGTTACATAAATTTGAATGATCTGACCCAACCAACTCCATTTTGCCAGTGGGCCCTATTATTTTCAGGGCATAATTTTTCAGAACATGAAGTTTTTCAGGAGCATATGCCTTGCATAATAGTGTAAATGCTTGTATATGGCACCCTCCTGTTAGACATTATTCCACAAGGCAGGCAAAACGAATGGTCTCATTTTAGCTTTTCTGCTCTCTACCCACATTAATAATCTCTACTCTTTTTGAGTTACCAGCAGCAAGACAGTACTTTTTGCCAGGCTGATTATTCAGAGACTCATAAATTGAACCTATCTTTCTGGGCAGTAGAATCATGATTGCAGCAATGACTACAACTCACTCAAGGAAGGACTATTTCCTTAATGTAACTGTAAAGTTGTTCTTTACAAACATCTTTTAAAGAGCAGCTAAACTAAGGAGTTGAAAATAATTAAATTCATAATATGAAATGAACTAAATGTAGTTGAGTCAACTTTTGTCTTAGTCCACACTGTGTGGTTTTAGTGTTCATTTCATTGTTTCACATGTGAAATGGTGAAAGCTTCATTCAGGTATTGTTAAGGGATGAAATCGTCCTGTTTGTTGGTTGCCCACTGACCCCTCGTGGGCCCCACACTGACCCATGCCCCACACGGATCCAGGCTAGACTATTCATGCTGTTGTACCAGGGCTGGCATACTGACTATAGAGAATGCTTATCTTCTTTCTTCAATGTAAAGTTTATTTTTTATGATTCAGAGTCTTCATTGACTATGTATAACAGATTCTGATGATCTCAGTTTCTATTTGAAAAGTACTGCAAAGATGCAGTATCAAATTTGGACAGGTTTAAATTCCCATTAGTGTGATTAACATAATAATAATAAAACTACAATAGACAAGATGCTCAAGGCAGACAAGGTTACATAAACACAATGTTTCCTAGTCCAAATCATCTGATAATTTAGCTAGACTTTTGAACAAGAATTACATTCAAACTTTCATGGAAAAAAGATGTATGCACACAATATAGTTAACATTATTGTAACTGTTTGGTACTAGCTAAATAAAATATGGCCATTTAAATGGCCCGTCTAACTGGATAGGACTGAAAAAAACAATGGCAAGCCAAAACTAATCATTGTCGCAATACTCATGCTTTGTGAACTCAGTCAAAGAAATGTGTATTCAGACTTGATGGACTTTGTGTTTACTGGGACTTTTCCTCTCCTTTCTCTGGGTCCTGCAGAGCTGACCCTAACCTCTTTTGAAGTCTGTGTTTACCCTGGGATCAGATCAGATTATTGAAGTGGGTTGGGCAAGAAAGAAGAGAGCTCATTAGTGCTCACATTTTTATAACATTTTCAGTGGATTACAATGATTTGAATAAGTTCCAGCTCCTTCATGGATCAAAAGTTAATATTTTAAGATACCAACTTTTTGTTGTAGTAACATGGATGCTAGTGTCCTGAAAGGGAACAAAAGGTTTTTGGGTGATAAAAACAACTAATATCGTATCATTGAATTACAAAAATAGAATTAGTCCGAAATATGTTTAATATATCCTTTCTCCTTTTTCAGATCTGGTTACTTTCCTGAGCACACAGCTGTATGTTTTTATGCACCCTGTACTTACCTCATCATAGCATATTGCACAGTATTTTGTATTTTATTCATTTAAACAACATTTATTATCTAACGCCTTTTGTGTGCCTGGTTTGGTGTGCTAGGAACTTGAGATGTAGCAATACTAAGATAGTTTACAACATTATGTTGGAGGAGGCAGAGAACAGGTTAGAAAATAAATGAGAATTTCAGAAAGCACTCAGGACTATTAAAAAAAGAAGACAAAGCAATAGACTAGAAAGAGCAAAAGTGAAGATTTGCCTTACACAGAGTTGCCAGGAAAGGCTGAGTGTTTGCCATCTGGGCTGAGGCCTGAAGAAGCCAGCAGTGCAGAGGCCCAGGCATAAGGAACAGCCAGTGCAAAGGTCCTGAGGGGAGCACACATTTTACTTGGTAATTATTGGTTTGTCTGCCTCATCTACCATATTATAAGGAAAGGTATCAGGTCATCTGGGAAGTAGCAATTATGTGTTCATAAGCAAATCCATAAATGATGATGATAGTATCATCATTATTAATGTACTATTATTCTTAGTACATCCCAGAAACTATTCTGGATCTCCTATATTAGCTTATTTAACTTATTAGGTCTGGGCTTTTCGTGTATTAGCTTATTTAACTCTCACAACAACCTTATAAAGTAGATGAGGAAAATGAGTTTCAAGGTAGGTACACAGCTATGTCAAACTGGCTGATCCGAAATTTGAACCTAGGCATTTCAACAATTAACCATCTGTATGAGCTAAATTGTAGCTCCCACTTTCCCCCCACCAAAAATTCATATGTTGAAGTCCTCAGAATGTGACCGTATAGAAATAGGGTTTTAAAAGAGGTAATTAAGTTAAAATGAGGTATTCAGGGTGGGGCCTAATCCAATATGATTGGTGTCATTACAAGAAGAGGAAATGGGGACACAGACACACACAGAGAAGTATGAAGACACAGGGAGATGACAGCCGTGTACAAACCAAGGCGAGAAGCCTCAGCCAACACCTTAATCTTGAACATCTAACCTCCAGAACTTTGAGAAAATGAATTTCCGTTGTTTAAGACGCCTAGTCTGTAGTACTTTGTTATGGCAGTCCTAGCCAGAAAAAATAAACGAAAAGCATTGGCTTAGCAGCAATTTTATGAAAAGGAAAAACAAGTTGGCTTGAGCCTACATCATTTATCTAAGTGTATTTAACTGTGCAATATATAAGAATCTAAAAAGGAACCATTGGCTGGGGGTGGAGACTCACGCCTGTAATCCTAGCACTCTGGGAGGCTGAGGCAGGAGGATTGCTTGAGCTCAGGAGTTCAAGACCAGCCTGAGCAAGAGCGAGACCATGCCTCTACTAAAAATAGCAAATATTAGCTGAGCGTGGTAGCACACATCTGTAGTTCCGGCTGCTCGGGAGGCTGAGGCAGGAGGATCTCTTCAGGCCAGGAGTTTGAGGTTGTAGTGAGCTATGATGATGCCACTGCACTCTAGACAGGGCAACAGAGTGAGACTCTGTTGCAAAAAAATGAAAAGGAACCATTGGTAATACTCTATTTTCTTTGTTATCTGTGTTGTAACATCAAGAATATGATATAATATAATGATGTAAAAGGACTAATTTAGACTTTTGTAAGTTAGGCGATGTGTCTTGCCCACACAGCTCCCGTGTGAACTGTTCCTCTGAGTAGTTACTTCATGAAAATATAACAGGCTACAAAAAACAACTCACAGTATAAGAATCATCTCACTATACAAAGACCCTTAACGTGTTCAAATTATTCAAATTATCAGCTTATAATATGTTTCTAAGTGTATGCTGGTGCCAGTTATTGATGTATTGCCTCTCAACCCCAAATTCAAGCTTTTTGCTGCTCTTTGAAACGGATCTGGGTCCTTTAAACATTTTCCCTTTGCCAATATGCGTTAAGCTTTGTTAGGAGAGGGAGCAGGACAGACGTTGCGGGGAAAAGGGCTTGCGTTTCAGTCCTGGGGTCCTGTGCAAGGCATTTCCCCAGCATCCGGAGACTGCAGCACGGGTGGCTTCTCCAGCACTAGACTCCTGAGAGCTCCTAGATGCGCTAGCTCCTGGTTCTCCAACACCTTCAGGCACCCACCTTGGGGATTCTGCACTGGAGTACCTCCAGCGAGTCGCCTTCCTGCGAACAGCTTTGCCTGGCATCCTAGAGGGCGGATTTCCGGGAAGTTCACTAGCAACTTTTCTGCTATTTATTGAGCCGTGGCCATGCCCTCTCCAATGACATCTAGATCTCAGCCCTGGGGACTCTTCCTTGATTTCTCTATCTCAGCTACAGGGGAGTAGTGACTAGTATATATTATATTATTATATTGTTATATATTGTTATTATATCTGCCATTCCTACTTTCTTTAAAGTTCTCTTTACTTACTACTAACCAATACCTTGTTAGTCCTATCCCTTTTATAATTAGTAATTCTTTTTTTTTTTTTTTTTTTTTTTTTTTGAGACAGAGTCTCACTCTTTTTGCCCGGGCTAGAGTGAGTGCCATGGCGTCAGCCTTGCTCACAGCAACCTCAAACTCCTGGGCTCAAGTGATCCTACTGCCTCAGCCTCCCGAGTAGCTGGGACTGCAGGCATGCGCCACCATGCCCGGCTAATTTTTTCTATATATTTTTTAGTTGTCCGATTAATTTCTTTCTAATTTTAGTAGAGGCAGGATCTCGCTCTTGCTCAGGCTGGTCTCGAACTCCTGAGCTCAAACAATCTGCCCACCTCGGCCTCCCAGAGTGCTAGGATTACAGTGTGAGCCACCGCACCCGGCCTATAATTAGTAATTCTTTATATTCAATTTTCCTTGTTCAAATTGCTGTGTAACTTCTCTCTCCCGACTGGATCCTGACTGATACAGTACTGAATAACCTCTCCTAATGTTCTGTTTGACGTTCCAAGTGAGAGTGTTATAAAAGCAAGAATCATATGTAATAATAACATCACTCTCTATTTCAGGGGCAATAAAAAGACCCCCTCCCCTCCCACACTGGTAATCCTGGAGAATGTTATCATAGGACCACAGGTTCTTTGGCTTGTTTTCTACACTCTGCAGCACGGTCCCTGGAACCGCAGTGCAATGTTTATGAAGCTGGTGCTCTAAAAACACTGAGAAGAGACCCCAGTCCTGATGGTTCACCCCGCTTCTCCCCCTATCCACATACTCCCACATCAAACCTCCCCACACTCCTACCCCTCACTAAGAGAGCTTTTTTTCGTCTTTAGAAGTTTAAAAGAGTGCTGTCTCCTGAACTGCATTCACTTCTGTGATTATCTTGACTATGTCAGAAAGAATTGTTTTCTCATCAGTTCTCATTTGTTCTAATTTGTTTAACATGAGTTCTTACTTCATATTCCAGGATTATAAAATTACATGTATACACACACACATATATTCTATATATATGTTTATACAATAAATACATATAAATATATATGAATCTCTCCTTTTCTCTCCTTTCTTGATGATTTTATTTGTTATTAGTTATTTAGTTTTTGAGACAGAGGCTCTATCTCTTGCCCAGGCCAGAGTGGCACAATCATAACTCACTGCAACCTAAAACTCCTGGGCTCAAGTGACCCTCGTGCTTCAGCCTCCCGAGTAGCTGGGACTACAGGTGTGTGCCACCATGCTCAGCTAATTTTTCTATTTTTTGTAGAGATGGGATCTCACTATGTTGCCCAGGCTGGTCTTGAACTCCTGGTCCCAAGTGATCTTCCTGCCTCAGCCTCCCAAAGAGCTGGGATTATAGGCATGAGCCACCACACCCAGCCTCTTGATGAGTTTATACTGGTCATCCTTTCCTAGTAATATTTCTTACATCTGTCTGCATTTAAAAGTTCTCTAAGGAGCTAGAGCTGCTAGCTTTATTTACCTCTTATTCAGAATGTCGCAGTTTCAAGTTGCTGTAAACACAAATCCATTATTTAAATTTCAATCAGTCTGGTGGTAGTTTACTGTGATATTAGCATAATGTTGATCTGAAAGTGCTATGTTTCATTGCCAAATATCACCAGTTTCATTTCTAGTACATTTATGGTGGTTTTAAACATGGAAAATCTTAGAAAAGGTACATTCTAATGATGTCAGTTCATACCTCACTTGGTCAAGCTTCTGTGTATTGTCAAGTATCGGGTGTGTTTAATACTGAAATATCAGTACATTCCATCTTTTGGTATAAATGTATTCCACTGAGTCCAGGAAAAACTATATAAATTTTCATTAAAGAAAACACTATATTATGACAGCACTAAATGAATTGTCTGCAATCTCTTTTAAAAGGTTTGATTTATTTTCTGCACTTGGGAGGCACGATGTAAAAATATTTTCACTAACAAGTATGAAATATTGCAATGTGTATTTTTATACATACCATATTTGGTTATGTAATATATTTCATTTCTGTGTGTATCTGCACACACACTCATATCTATAGTGGGTCCTCCAGGTAATTTCTTGGTTACAGTTACTTCTTTAATAAAAAAGGGAAAACAAGTTGGCAAAGCAGCCCAGGAGCACATCAAATTCATCATTGCTGAAGATAATGTTTTCCTGCAATGATTCATACTCTCACCTTCCTGCAGGAGTTTTCTCCACCCGGTGACATAGTGAAATGTCGCTGAAGTGAAGGCTATTTTGCTTAGCCTTGACAGAGGCTGAACTGTGGCTATGCAGGGTTCTTTTTCTTTCTAGAAGCCCTGGTTTTTATGCATGTGTAAGTAGAGCTAAGCCGAATCTGGAGAGCTGCTGCATAAGAGCTTGGTTTGAAAACATGTTGTGCAGTTGAATGACTTGAATAACAAAATCCCCGGCAGAGTGTTTCTGAGCTAACCGCATTTGCACTCTGCAAGGAGATCAATGCTTCCCCTCATTGATTTTCCTCAGTTGCAGAGCCAGGATTACATGCATTGTGAAGCTGTATTCCCAGATTCATCCAATCTGATTTTCTAGTCAGCACTAAAAAGACATAGTGCTCAACTGTAAACTGAAGGTTATAAAAGTATAACTGTATCAAATTTGTACTTCCACTGAGCCTGCATGTTAAACAGAAGCACAATAATGTATTCCTAGTGCGATGGAAGGGCTCCATGGGACAAGACAGATTCTGTTTGTGTGCAGCTTCTAAATAAATGGCAGAGACGCCAAAGATAACTCTGAGATGCCTTGCATACGTTTCTGTAACTCCCAAGATATTTTCAAATGTGCTAGGGCTTCCTTTCTGGCCGTCTTGAAATGCAAAGTGAGTATGTAAAGAAATGATTCCCTTCCTAAATTCAGGAATTGACTGTCATCTATGTGAATTTGAAATTGCCTCAGAATTTATCATTGGAGGAAAGTGGGGGGTTGGAAGGCTGTAAAAACCAAGGGTATAAAAAAAAAAATCAAGGTTCTATTTCACTGTAAACAATTGGCGGCTCTGAAGGTTGGTGGGTTTAATCTGCAGTTAACACAAAGTCTTATCTTCTGTAAAGTTGTGGAACATTTTGTAATACAGTTTAGCACTAACGGCCAACTGCAAAATGAAAATACTCCCCAAAAAGGTGACTTCGACTCTTCCAAAAATTTCAGCTTTTATTATAATACACACACATATGATGCCGTTAGCGAAGGATGAGGGGAGAAAGATTACTCCTGGACTGAATTTTCCCTTCCGCACTCCACTTTGAAGATAGGGAAGGTGCCCCATTACAACTAAGACTTTAAATTTGCTTTTGAAAAAATCATGTAAAATAAGCCATTTCCTCCTAAGACTGGATAAAGGATTACACAGCTGCTTGCCTTTCAAACAGAATTCGCTCAGAATCTGGGCTTGCCGTGGCGCTCACTTCATTATTAAAGAGTGCCGTTGGGTCTCGCTCTGTGCTTGCTGGGGGCCAGGGCGCCGTCTCACACATCCACTCCTAAGCATTTCCTTGATGGAAACTGGTCTGGAGGCCAAGGAAAAGGGGCTCCACACCAAAGGCTTTGGGCAGATCCACATTCGGGGTTAAGAATTTCCACTTCCCAGACTTAACGTGTAAATTGACCTGGCAGATCTACCCTAGTAGCTAAGAAATACAAACATGTTTCCAAGTTACCTAATCAGCGGACATTTTCTTAGTAAAAGATTAACAAAGCTGTGATCAGTTTCTCAGTGACTGAAGGTAAAAAGCAAATTCTCTCTTCTAAACTCCAACACTTACTCCAAAGACTTCCTTCTTCTTTGGAATAATTCACATAGATTTTTTTAAAAAAATCACATGAATGTTGTTTCCCAGTGTAAACTTCAATGAGACCTACCCACCCTTACTCACTAATAACCAGCAAACATACCTTGGTCTGCTTATACATTTCTAGCCTGCCATACGCAAAATTTGCATTTTATTTTCAGGCATTGGCAACTAAATTGTTGACCTAAAGAAAAAAACTGAGGCAAACTTAATATAAGTAGAGTTTATTTGGGCCAGGCTTGAGGACTGTGGCCCAGGAGCATAGATCCAAGTTGCCCTGAATACCCTCTGATTAGCAGCCGTTAGAAGTGGATTTTTGTTGGTTTGGTTTTTGGGGTTTTTTGTTGTTTGTCGTTGTTCTTGTTTTTTGAGACAAAGTCTTGCTCTGTTGCTCTCGGCTAAAGTGCAGTGGCGTCATCATACTTCACTGCAACCTCACACTCCTGGGCTCATGCTATCCCCCTGCCTCCGCCTCTTGAGTAGCTGGGACTAGAGGTGTATGCCACCACGCCTAACTAATTTTTGAGTTTATTTTTTGTAGAGACAAGGTCTCACTATTGCTCAGACTGCTACAAGTGGATTTAAAAAAAAAGAAGAAGAAAAAGAAGAAGAGGAGGCAATTTCTAAGTTATTTACCAAGAATTTGCATTAAAATATATATATAGTCATTAAATAACAAATGTCTGATTTTTAAGCAAAAATGTGGTTTATTAGATCTCAGACAGCAAGCAGTACAATTAATCAAAGTATGCGCCTAAACTATTGACACAGTTTTGCCATCTTAACGATAGCTTGTTTATGCCAGCAGCTTAGAAGCCTGGAGAGCAAGTGGTAATGAAATCGCAAAAGGTGTTTTCCATGGCTTGTTGAGAATTGAATATTTTTCCTTGCAAGAAGTTGTCCAAAGCCTGGAAGAAGTGGTAGTCACTTGGTGCAAGGTCTGGTGAATATGGTGGATGACAGAGAGTTTCCAAGTCCTGCTGCTATCGTTTGAGCAACGTTGTTTTTTGCAACATGTGATCTTGCAAGAGGATTGACCTATCTCTATTGACCAATCTCGGCTGCTTAATCACAAGCATCTTGATCATTTCGTCCAACTGGCTACAGTAGATATCCGATGTAATTGATTGACCAGGTTTCATGAAGCTGTAGTGGATAATACCCGTGTTGGACCACCAAACAGACACCATTAGCTTTTTTTAATTAATATTCAGTTTTGGACTGTGTTTTGGCACTTCATCTTTATCCAACCATTGTACTGAATGCTTGCAATTGTCAAAAAGAATCCATTTTTCATCACACATAACAATTTGGTGTAGAAATGGTTCGTCTTTATGTCGTGACAGCAAAGAAAGGCAACCTTCAAGATCATTTCTATTCTGACACTTGTGTAGTTCTTGCGGTACCCATCTATCCAGCTTCTTTACCCTGCTGATTTGTTTCAAATGGTCCAATATTGTTGGAATAGTAACATCAAGCCTTGCTGCTAATTCATGCTTAGGTTGAACTGGATTCACTTCCACTACACCTTTCAGCTCATCATTATCCGCCTTGGTCTCAGGTTGCCCATGTGGCTCATTTTCAAGATTATAATCACCAAAATGGAACTCCTCAAACCATCGATGTACTGTGTGTTCATTAGCCACATCCTTCCCAAACACTTCATTGATATTTCAAGCTATCTGTGTTGCATTAATTCCATGATGGAACTCATATTCAAAAATAACACAAATTTTTTACTTAGCCATGGTTTCACAAAAAATTGCTCTAAAAAATATCTTTGAAAGATAATCACAAGCCAAAATGTACATTTGAAAGAATGAAGATGTACCTTCATGATAAAAAGAAAAAAAGCAAGAAGTGTCAAAGTGAAATATCAGAGACATCAACTGTCAAACTTAGTACTTAAGGAAATTGGACATTCCATACTTAATAACCTAATAGCATAAGCTATTGATTGGCTATACATAGTTCTTTGCATCACAATTTCCAGAAACATGAAAATAATGGGTAAGACAGCTAGTCAGGAACAAAATGCCTTAAAATGATTGTGTGGGTGCCGGTGCAGGGGCGAGGCATGACTAGAGTCCCATACTCATGTTGCAGCCCAACCAAGTTCGTTTCCCGCTGCTCAAGAGGAAGCCAATACCCTCAGACAGCAGGGGTTACAGCAGAGAAAGAGTTTAATATCACAGGCACCATGGGAGGAGATGGGAGGAAATTCTCAAATCTATCTCCCCAGAATTGGGAGAAAGGGTTTTTAAAGATAGTTTGGTGGGCAGAAGGCTAGGCAATTGGGTCTGCTAATTGGCTGGGTTAAGGGCAGAACCACAAGGGTGTAGAAATTGTCTTGTTTGCTGAGTCCATTCTTGGGTGGGGGTTGCAATATCTGTTGAGTCAGTTCCTTGATATGGGCCAGTGGTCTGGATGGGTCAGCCGTTCCACCAGAATGCAAGGCCTGGAAGATATCTCAAAACCAGCTTTAGATTTCATAAGGGTGATGTTATCTATGGGAGCAATGAAGAAAGCTAAGAATCTATGACCATCAGCTGTGTGACTCTTGAGTCATAAGCAATTACAGGAAAGCAAGCTAGGGGACAATGGCTGAATATATATGTTTCACCTATCACAGTTCCCACCTTGTAGCCCTTTATTGATTTCATGCAGGGCGGTTTCAATTATGTTTCTCTGGGCCTGATAAATTTTGCATACCTCACATAGCTCAGATCGTTCTGAGCAATTTTTCTTTTATCAAAATTCATTTTTCCATTTATTACCATATTTGCTACTTACAAGTGTCAATGATATTTTCAATTAACTGATGTGGTATTAATTTCATTAATATTTAAGTGATAGTGTTCTAAAAGCATTAATTTTCTAATAAAAGTAACTTGTATCTCTGATACAGCAATTTCGAGATATTTGAAAGTTAAATTGGAATTTTCTTAAATGTAAAGGAATGTTCCTATTTGGAGAACTTTTCTTTTTCAGTGTTCTCTTTAACGAAGTCTTACTTCTGAGTTTTTATAAGTTAGTGCCCTTGATTCAGTGACAGTATTCTAAATAAACACGGTGAAGTAATTTAATAATGAATAAGTAGGAGGAGACTCCGTTGTTTAACCTCCAAACTATGCTAATAAGTAGGGTGATAGACTTGCCATGCTGAATAATCGAGCTGTTATTCTAGCCCAGTGGGACTGTGGCCAAGGGCCTCCCAGGAAGACTGGCCGGGCTGGGGCTGTGTGCTCTTCCTGAGCGCACTCTGCACAGCTTTCAGTATCTGGCTACAGCACATTGATCAAAGGAAATCACAATTTGGAAGAAAACCACATTTTCTACTCTTTCAAATAAGAAACATCCCTATATGCTACTTTCATTTTACTTATTTTACCGAGGTAGAACAGAAGACTAATCTAGAAAAATAATTATTAATAAAACGAACTGCAACATTGAGAGGATTTCAGTGCTTTGAAATATATACCTTAAGGAGTCCATTTTAATATGGTAAGAAAAAAATGTATATTTTCTTTATAAAGCCTGAACATGCTAATATATCATTATACACAGCATAAAGTTAAGGGTGTTTGAACAATGAAAATAGGAAGCATTTGTAGTTACTCAACCTTGAATACTTAGGACATTTCATTTCTTTTTACAGCACCATATTCTGTCAATAAAAGATCAAATGCTTTTGATTACGGGACTGAAAAAAATCAAATCCTCCAAACTTTTAGCACTTTATGTTCCCTGAGTATTTGTTCTCAGCTATAGCTCATTAAATGAGCTGATCCACCACTGAGTCTATAAATTGAAACAAAAGCCAAGAGCTCTTTTTTTCAGTGTAGATGGCACCAAACTGAAATGCACTGAAATCCACTTAAATGTGGGTTGTTTACGAATTTCCCTTGCACATAGTGGGTATTCCACAGAATAAAAGCCTGTCATTACTTGGGCAGTTTTTCAATAACAATCTAATTGGGACTTCTCTGGGTTGGAGTGGTGGAACCATGATTCTTAACTGGTAACTGGATGAAACTGAGGGGAAATGACACAAGAGGTAAATAAAGCCACACAGACTGGGCATTTGGTAATGGCATGACTTGCATTTAATTAAAAGTTTTTATTTCTTATATTTCATTTCACACAAAAATATAGTGTTAGTAACTGTTCTAGTCTCTTTATAAGCAGAGCAAACAAGCAGCTGTATGAAATGCATGCTATGGCTCATCCCCATACTAAAGGTGATGGACTGGGTCCCAACACTGACAGAGCTCATGAGCAATGGAGCGAGGACGCGAATGGAGGACTATTAGCCTAGAGTCTATTCCCTTAACCACTCTATTACTCTTTCTCTTTCTTAAGGGATGCTAAATGAGGACCTTTACAGTCCCAAGGAAATTGAAGTGGATTAACCAATATATCAAGGCAGGCACACCACCCATCTCCTCACCCTCTCTTCGTATCGCACATCCTAATAGATAAAATGTAAATCTACGATCTTCTGCATTCTGGTGCCCATAGGAGTGCTGATTCATTTCCCTTGTTTGTTTTGTTTTGACTTCCTTTTGATGCATTTGGAAGATTCATTCATTTTTAACCAACTATCCCTCTGAGAGAATACTCAGATGGTGATGCTGGTAATATCACCAATTTTGAATTTCAAACATTATTTTTCCTTTACTTTGTCTCCTAAATCAAAGAAAAGGTTTTCAAAAATTGTTGAGTCTTAACCATGCCAAGGCAGTATTTCAAAAATAGCTCTGCAATCATCTCTAAACAAAGAGCTTGGCTGTAGTGTTAGCTTTTAATACTATATTCATGCCATATAGTTAGAATCATACAGTATTTAGACTTTTCATTTCTTAAAATTAAAAAAAATTATATGTATAAATTTACAAGGTACAAGTGCAATTTTGTTACATTGATATATTGCATAGTGGTAGCCTTTTCAGATTAGCTTCTTCAGTTGACTCACATGCATTTAAGGTTCTTCCATGCCTTTTCATGACTTGATACTTTATTTCTTTTTGGCTAAATAATATTCCATTATATGGATATACCATAGTTTATTTACCATTTACCTACTGAAGGACATCTTGGTTGATTCCAAGTTTTGGCAATTATGAATAAAACTGCTATAAATATCCGTGTGCAGGTTTGTGTGGACTTAAGTTTTCAGTTCATTTGGGCACATACCAAGGAGCACGATCGCTGGATCATATGGTAAAAGTTTGTTTAGTTTTGTAAGAAACTGTCAAAACTGTCTTCCAAACTGCAATATCACTTCGCATTCCCACCAGCAATGAATGAGCTTTCCTGTTGCTCCCCATCCACACCAGCGTTTGGTGTTGTCAGTGTTCTGGATTCTGGCCATTCTAATGGGGGTAGCGGTATCCATTGTTGTTTTAATTTGCAATTTCCTAATGACATACGATGTTGAGCATCTGTTCATATTTTTGTTTGCCCTTTGTATGTCTTCTTTAGTGTTGTGTCTGTTTAGATCTTTTGCCCATCCTTTAATCCGGTTGTTTATATTCTAATTGTTGGGTTTTAAGAGTTGTTTGTATATTTTGGATAACAGTCCTTTATTAGATATATATTTTGCAAACATTTTCTCCAAGTTTGTACCTTGTTTTCTCATTCACCTTGTGCCTCTTTATTTTATTTTATTTTATTTTTTTGAGTTTAAGGAAATTGCTTCACTGAAGTGATGTACCAGTTGGAGAATTTTTAAATTTTTACTGTAAAATTCCATTTTCTCCCTTACATATTAATTGAAGTCTTGCTAGTTCCAGTCTCTATCCAGTCTCCCAAACTTAATTCCTAGAATTGCCTAGAGTAACTTTGCACTCACCTCTCTAACAGTCTGAGTAACTAGGTTTCCCATATGAGAATGGACCTGTTATATGTTGCCCTTTGAGCCTTAGATGTCTGATATAAACAGAGAGGAAATCTCATCACTTTTATTCACCTCGTATTCTTTTTTTTTTAATTTCCTTTTCCTGAACCAGTTTCCCACTTGCTCAATAGTTCCTCTATTCCCTGCAGAGCTTTAAAATAAAATGTGCACCTTAATTTCAAAACCAAAGTGGAAAAAAAATTGGACGTGGTTGCTTTCACATAGAATACAGTGCTAGAGCCAGCAGCAGAGCAAATTCATTTGCTCATTTATATAATCACTTTTAGGTATTAGCACCTTATTTATTTACAAATGATTCAAGAAATTTGGTGGAAAAAGGGGCCTGCATGGGGATATTTGTTTAGATTTTCAAATAGTTTGGAAAAATAAAGCATAATTCTAAAGCTTGGTGTCAAAGCTCGGTTTTCGCATGTCTGCGAAAATGATGAGATGTATGGAATTATAAGAGCTCCTACTCGTTTAGGGTGTTCAAGGAAATCAAAGAGCTGTGGAAACCATTATCGTCCAGGAAACAATGTTGTCTTTGAAAGTCTCATCACCCAAGACATGTCTCAGAAATAGATGAAAAAACCAGCCCAGGCATGGTAGTAGAGCCCAGATGTCTTACATGTTCAGCACAAGCTAGAAGACACTGTTTAAGAAAAAATGATTTAAGCCAACCTGCCAAAAATGCTTATATTTCAGATTCTAAGAGTAATTTGTTCATTGGACAGATATTTATATATTCCTTACTGTGTGCAAATCAGCTCACACAGCAAGAAAAACATATTCAGATGGATACATAAAAGACACTAAGAGCTAAATGACATGAGAGGAACAAAAATAATTCTGTAAGAGTTCATAGGAGAGAGTACTCTTTATTGGGTAGATGTGATCAAACAAGCTTTAAGGAGTTGCAACAAAAGCAGGGATTTAAGGTAAGTGAGGACTTTGGCAAGTGGGGATGTGTGGAAAGGGTAATTTGAATGGAAAGGCACCTTGAGGAAAAGGTGTGGGAGCAAAAGCGCATATCCTTTGGGCCTGTTTGTCAAAGAGGACCAGTTCGGTTTGGCTAGAGCTTAAAGCTACATAAGGATATAAAAGAGATGAGAAAAGGCTTGTGGGAAGAGAGCCTCAGGACACTGTATTTGTCATCTATTGCTGCATAACAAATTACCCAAAACCTTACGGCTTCAGAGAATTATTATTTCACAGTTTCTGAGGGTCAGGAATCCTGGTACAGCCTAGCTGGGCCTCAGGGGCTCTCGTGAGGCTGCAGTCGAGGTAGCTAGGAGTCTGGGCTGTAGTCCACTGAGGCTTGTCTGGGGCTGGAGGATCCGCTTCTAAACTCAAGTGGTTGTCAGCCAGAGGTGTTGGTTCACTTCTGCATGCACCTCTCCTTGACAGCTGGCTTTCCGCAGAGCAGGCAATGAAGGGGGTGGAGAGAGAAAGAGAGGGAGCACATGCAGGAGCCCATGCAGAACAGAAGCTTTAGTGTTATTTGTAACTCGATCTTGGAAATGACATACCACAATTTCTGATCTTTTCTGCCATATTCTATTTGTCATACAGACCAACCCACATACAACGTGTGAGGAACTACACAAGGGCATGGGCACCACAGGGTGGGGATTGTTGGCACCACCTTATATTCTGATTAGCATAACTATCATTTCAGTTGTGTAGATGAGGCCCTGAACATCTCTAAGGGCTTTATGTTTTTTTTCCCCTGGAGACAGGGCCCAGGCTGGACTGCAGTGGCGTGATCAGTACTCACTGTAACCTCCAACTCCTGGTCTCAAGCGATCCTCCTGCCTCAGCCTCCCAAGTAGCTAGGACTATAGGTGCATGCCACTGTGCCCAGCTAAAGGGCATCATTTATATTGTAATCATCACAGGATTTTTGAATAGTAATGGGTATGAACAGATAAACAGAACTTTATGCCTCTGGAGATGTACTTAGTGACACCTAGATGTATGCATTTGATGAATGGTAGAATGAATACGTAGAATGAATTAACAGCTGGAAGGATACTGAAGCTCCAGATGAGAATTAATGAATCCTCAGCTAGGTTGGAGGCAGTGGGATGAGAGAGAAGAGCCAGATGCCCAAGTCAATAGGAAAGAGGCTGAGTTGACAGAACTTCATGTCTATCTCCAAAATAATTCAAGCAGAGGTCTGGTCATGTCTTGATTCTTTCAGCAAACATCTAAGCATCTGTTATATGCTGCACACTTGGCCATGGATTAGGAAGAAGAATTGATGAAAGCCAGAAGCTCCCAATCTATTTGGGGAGGAAGATAAGTAAACAGAAGGATACAATTCCATGCACACTCCCGGGCAACAGAAAAGGGCATCAACTCCACACTGGGGACTTGAGAATGTGTTGTCACTTTGGTTGGTGGGCTGTGTCAAAAAGAAAGGAATCTTTAAGTGGGTCAGGAAAGATAAGGTTAAGGAGATCGAGGAGTGTGTTTTAGGAAGAGAAAACGTTTTGCTTAGAAACCCAGAACTTACATAGTCCCGTTAGTAGACCGACAGGGGTCTATGTGGAACTGGCAAAAGATGAACCTGAAAGGTGGGCAACATTGAGGGCCAGAGTGTCCTGTGTCCAGCTTAAGGAGAGTGTGTTTTGTTCTGCACATACTGAACAAGGTAGTCGTAGCATGGACGGGGTGTTTCAGAAAGCTCTCTCGGGCAGCTGTGTGCAAAGCAAGTTGGAGGGAAGGACTGGAGACCAGGGAGCCATAATGTAGAGGTAATGTTGGTGAAAAATAATTAAGGTCTATACAAGGATTGTTACTGCGTGGCTGGAGGGGAGAGGACACATTTAGGAGACACTTTTGAGGTAGAATTGACAGCGTCATGTCATTGATTGGATGTGGGGCGTGAAGGAGAGGGAAGAGTTAGGATTACTCTGGCTTTAGTGACCAGGGGATGGTTATTCTATTCATGAAAGCACATAATACAGGCAGAGAAGCAATTTGGGGAGAGAAACAGTGAGCTTGGTTCTGCATGTGGTGCATTTGCCAAGAACGTGATGTTCTGGTAGAACAGTCAAGCATGCAGCCTTGGATATCAGAAGAGAGACCTGGGCTGGGTAGATTGGCTCAAGAGTCATCAGAATGTGCTTCGGTGTAGGTCAGTTCATTGGCGTGGATGTGATTGCCCTGGGAGAATATGTCATGTGGAAAGAGAACTTGTAGGCAGATAGGGAACACTAACCAGCGTGCAGCTGGAGGAGGAGAAGTTTGCAACTGAGACTGAGAGATTCGGAAAGATGGGAAGAGTGGTGGCAGAGGCCAAGGGAGAAAGTGGCGTTGAGAACCCAGGACTTAGAGACAGGCATTACAGACGGCGTCAAACGTGTTGGAGCATGGAACTGAGGTACAGACGAGAAGATGTCCACTGGGTTCAGCCACTGCTCTGTCTTTGGCTACCTTGGCAAGAGCAGACTCGGGCCGCACAGTGCAGAGAGCTGCCAAGTGATCGTAGGCAGGAGAATGCAGAGCTTCAGCAAGAAATGTGATGGCGAGAGGAAGGAAACAGAAGGATCCGCAGCTGAAGGGGCAGGCAGGCTTCCCAGAGACCGCAGGCACCGCAGAAAAGATTGCCTAAGAAGCAATTTCCCTGGTAGACGAGAAGAAATGGGCTCCAGATCCTATGGGGGGACGGGGAAGGGGCGGCTGGCTTGTATGTGTGAGGGCAAGAGAAACAGAGGGTGGGCAAGAAGCCGAAAGAATTCCTAACCTAAGAGATGGGTCTGTGTTCTGTGAAAGGGCGGGGAGTTGCTGGGATAGGGTGCAAAAAAGAGAACTTTCAAAATAACTCGTGTGAAGTAAGGGGGAAGGAAGTGTCTTGGGCCAGACAGGAAAAAGGATTACAGAGCAGAACTGAAGAACCATTTGAGCTTCTGAATTTATTATGGCTAATTAATTAATTGATTGATTTAGTAAATACTTATTGAGTGCTTCCTATGGTCTAGGTAGTGACGGTGCTGATAAGTCGCTGAGGAGTAATAAACGATTTGGACAAGCAAGCCGACAGTGGTCTCACAGATATGTGTGAGATACACGGGTCTACTCGGCAGGAAGCAGAAAACTACCGTGAAGGCAAAGGCCAGAAAAAAGCGTCAGGGAAAACTTGCCGAGGTGCCGAGGTGCCGAGGTCCAAGCTGAGTTCTGATTGGTTAGTAGGAGTGAGCTAGACAGCAGCTGTTACTCCTGGGCAGATTTCCCAAGTCATGCAAACATTCATAAGTGGCATTGCATGCCGTGCCAGCCACCACTGTGGCTGTTGGTAAGTATAAGTCAATTTTCTATTAAATTAACATGCTTGCTTCTCAAGTGACGGGCATTTCTACAAGAAGAAAAAAAAATTAACATGCTTGCTCTATGCACATGAATATGTGAAAGGTACTAAATATTTAATATTTAGGTGGTTGGCTAATAGAGAAATAGTATCTTTATAAAGATCCATCAAAAATAACACAGTTGCAAGGACTAGCAGCTAGGAAGCCATTTCCTTTTTTTTTTAATTTCGTAGGAGGTAATCTAGTTTCATGAGAGCAAAGAAGGGAAGGAACGGACGGAATACAACGCGCTCTTTCCAATCTCTTTGTTTATCACAAGCACGGTTTCACTCGCCTGCTTGGAAAGCCAATAGGCCAGCAAAGCTCTGGGCCATGGCCAGGGCCCAGGAACTGGCATCCACTCTAGCCCTTGGACACAAGTCAGACCAATTACAGGTTGTGGAGACACTACAGGTTGCTTGAAAATATTAAGTAGGTCAAATCGTCCTGTGAAAAATGGAGGCTGCCAACTTCTTTATTAGTAAGAAGAACATTTATTCAATTATTCTTGTATTCAACATGTTTCTTGAGTTCAAGGCAGTTTGATGGTGATTTTCAGTCTTATTAAAATGAGTCAGAGGCCCTGTCCCCTGGTGACCTAAGGTCTAGAAGGCAGATAAACACACGAAGCAGGGCAGCAGTGCTGTGTGCCGTCCAGCACAAATTTCACAGTGACACAGCTTGAACAACCAAACTATCAATATTTTTTGACTCTCCCATTGGCAGCAAAATTCAGGCATGGTGAAAAAAATACCAGTATTTCTAGGCCAGCATTCAGCTGCTGAGCTGGCCCGTGACACTAAATAGGGTTTCATATCCCAAAACCATGCTCCAAGAACTTGAAATGTCATGCATCCTTTTTTAAATCATGTCCAGAAAAATTAGTTAAAATCGAACTAGGATTAATGAAAGTCATGCACTGATCTGGAGGCAGACAAAAATACCAAAGTGTGCCAAGAGGCAAGCAGAAATCAGGGATATCGCAAGGGCCCTGAGAGGTGAGGGGCAGGCCAGTGCTACCCCGTAGTGGCCTGAGCAGAGCATTGGTGATCAAGGGGATGAGTACAGGCAGCTTCTCTGTGAACAAGCTGAGCTGCAACAGAACAGTAGAACAGAAGAGGCACAGATGGTGGAGAGGATGATGAGTAGGAAAATAATGACCTCCACAGAGTCACAAGAAAACGGCAGGGCTGAAGCCCTTCCATCCTACAGGGAGATGCGATTGCCGAAGTCTAAAGGAAGCTTTACCTAAGACATGCAAACTGAGGAGCCTAGTAGCAGAATAATGCTGCGGGGCATAGAAGAGTGGGGAGCGTGACTTCATGGATGACCAGAAGAAAGGGAAAGACACCAGCAGTCCTGCCTATTCCTACCTGGTCTAAATTGAGGGAAGACATCATCACCACCACCAGGTAAGTACCCTTCATGGGCGTTCCCAAAGCATTTCCAGTTCATCCCTCTCGTAGCATAGGCTTGCAGTTGTATGCTTACTTGTATGGCCCCTGCCTAGACTATAATCTCCTTGAACTTCATGGATACTATCTATTATTTATCTATTTCCATTAGCCAGCACAGTACTTAGCATATAGGTATTATTAAGTGTTTACTAAATGAGACATTGATCAGATGACTTGTTGTTGGGTTTTGTTGGTGTGTAGGATGTACGAGTGTTAATAGCAGGGCCTTCAGGAAGACAGAGTGAGCCTGCGCCCAGCATCTAAATCACCTGTCTTTTCCTTTGAGGAATTCAGAGTTTCCTTTGTGGAGTTCATCACTTTTGAGTCCTGGAAGGAGGTACATCCCACCTAACATCGAAGATGGCCAATCCACCAGCTGTTCTTTCTCAACCTCCCCTGCAGCTACGGCATGGGCGTGTCCCCTAAATTCTAAGGATCAGGCACACCCACTTCTCTTGATTTTGAATAGCGAATTTGTGATGCACAAAGCAGGGAAAATCCACCAGACAGTTGCAGAACTGAGTGCTCGGGGCAGCAGTGGCCTGATGGCAACAGCAGAAGACAGTGCCCATGGTAACCGCATCGCAGTGGGAGCTGCCTCTGCTGGCATTCAGCGGCAGCAGTGTTGGTGTCCTCATCCCACCAATTCTGTGGCATGACTTTGAGAATTAGTTCTGGTAGCATAAGCTCTGTTTCTCCAGCCCTCCTGGCAAGTCTGTGATCTACCCAATATCCTTTTTCAAAAAACCTTTTTTTCTTAAATCAACCAGAGTCAGTTTCTGTAACTTGCAACTTATAACCCTGACTGATACAGTACTAAATCGTGGGGGACCAGTTTAGAACTTTCAAGTATCATCTGTAGGCAGCAGAGACCATTTATGATTGTTAAGGGGGCTGTGACAATCACAGAAGTGCTCTGAGAACATCAAACTGTCAGTGACATGTAGTGAACAGGAGGAAGATGAATCTGGAAGAAGAGATTTTGCACCTATACAGGTGAGAAGTAATGCAGTGACGAGGGACTGAGCTAGGAGATTTGTAACAGAAATAGGTCTATTTCTAATTTCTTCTCTGGTTTTCCATAGGGACTTTGGTCTAAAATGGGGGAAAATTATATTTCAGGGGAAAATGCATTGCTTGGATCCCACCTTTCCAGGTTATCTGATTCTAGCCTTTCACAGTCTTTGAGCTATTTTATTGATACAACTCTGTAAATTGTAGACAACTGATAGCAATGCAAAACAATTCTCCTCTATAGACGTGGAAATTGTGCCTAGTAGAGTTTCGATTTCCTTTCCTTTTTTTTTTTTTTTTTCCTGTCTGTATCAGAAGGACAGTATCAATTGACTTTCTTTCCCACTGTGGAAGAGAACAGTTTTGCCTCCATTTACACATTCATTTCGATATTTCTGGTCTATAAATGTAACATTTAAAATTTTTTCCCTTGAACTGGTTGAAACATTTCACCAGTTTCCTCATTAATGAATTAAATGGAATTTTTAACTTGTGTTCATATTTATATCTGTATGAGACCTGATTTTTGAAAATTTTAAGTCTTCATTTCTTTCTTTGTAAACAAAACTTTCTTCTGGAAACAAAAGCTCCAAAATGTACATAAATGACTGTTACTCCTGTTATCATAGGTTGGTGTTTAGCACTAGAGGCAAGTTTCTGGTACCTAATACAATTTACCTTAAAAAGGCTATAGGGGAGAAAAATCTTTTCCTCTACGCTATTAGGTTCAGTATCAAGGGATTGCAAATTAAACTGATAAAAGACAGATTAAGAGGAGAAAAGGTTTATTTCATATGCACACAGGGAAGAAGGGATCACAGAATAAAAGTGAATATTCCGAAGTGGCAGTTAAACCTAGGGCTTAAATATCATTTTAACAAAGTTCAATAAAGCCCTGGAAAAAAGGCTAGACAAGGGAAAAGGAAGGTAAGTCGTGGGAAGGTAACTAGGAAATTGCTGTTACCGACAGTTCAGCACTTGTCCCCAAGGCCTGATCAGTGAAAAAGAAGAGTGATGACACGTGGCGTAAGGAAGAGGAAAGAAAAGTCTAGCAATTTGCCAGCAAATGAGGAGGTGGCAGTGTCTCAAAGGCCACTGTCCTGTGTTTAAGTAGAAAAACAGAGCTTTTTCAAAGGGGGTTTTTGGCAGTTGGACTCAGGTCTGTGACCAGTGTCACATGATGTGGCTTCAGGCCATTTTTGTTTAACTATAATTGGTGGTTTCTGTGGACCTTGTCTCCAGTGATGATGATCTCATGACCCTTGTCTGGGCAATTCTGTTGAGCCATCACCTGTGGTTTAAGATACTAGAAAACAAACAGCAAAGAACATTTTTCTGCCCTTTTTGTTTACTGGCCTCAGGAAGGAATGCAGGTTTTAATTCCCAAAAAAAGTGGGAGGTTTCAAAGAGACAACTCATGAAACATTTCATTGCCCTTTTCCAGACCTTTACCTCTGTTACATTGTGGTGGTTTGAATACGATTTGTCCCCACCGGAACTCATGTCAAGACTTGGTCCCCAGTGTGGTGGTGTTGGAAGGTGGTGCCTTTAAGAGGTGATCAAGTTGTGAAGATGGATTAATGTCTTTCTGGCAAGAATGGGTTAGTGCTCCAGGAACGCCTTAGTTTGCATGGGAAGGGATTAGTTCCTGAGAGAGCAGACTGTTTTAAAGAAATCACCTCTTGTGTTTTTCCTTTTTTTCACACCTGCCCCGTTCCCCTTCCATTGCTCTGCCATGTTTTGATGCAGGGGCCCTCACCAGAAGCCACCAGATGGGGCAACCCAATCTTGAACTTCCCAGCCTACAGAACCGTGAGCTAAATGAACCTCTTTCTTTATAAATTACCCATTCTCAGCTATTCTGTTATGGCAACACATTACAGACTAACACAGAAAAGTCTGGTAAATAAGCATTTATTTAATAAGGTTTGTCATGTAGACTCAGTCATCTCATGTGATAAGAGTTGCCTATTGAGTCTTTCTTCTCTTCCTTGTGTGGAAAAGGAGGACATCTTTACAAATGGAAATGCCCTTTACAAATGTAGATTTCCTTTACAAAAGGGAAATTTATGCCCTGCTTTTGGGCAGAAGGAGAGGGCAGAGAGCTCCTCCTGTTTGTTGTTTCTTAATTGCTTTCAGCTCAAAATAATCCTTATATCAAAGTGACATATTTTGGGGTCGCATATTCTGATCCTCTTCAGCTGCCATAACAAGTACCACAGACTGGGTGACTTTCGAAAAGCTGGCTCATTTATATGTAAAGTATTTGTCACCCAGTGTCCTAAATGCATAAGAGATCCACATACAAGTGTATAAGGGATTAAAATCACTGCATATCCAACAGAGTTCTAAGTTGATCTCAATCATTGCAAATGGATGGATGGGGGATTGTGTTATAGTGCCTGTCTTATGGCTGCATGCTAAATTCCTTCCAGTGGACTCGGAGGGAGTGACCCAATTAGAATTTGGTTATACGGAATATTGCTTAAAATAAGTGGACCGTCGGCGGAGGGCGAGAAATCTTTCGGTCCTATAGTCAGTGCATTGAAATAGGGTTGGGTTTGTGCTGCCATCATAGAATGTGGCCCGCAGTGCAAGATATCCTTCTATGGGTTCACGAATACTGACCTATTATTTACGCACATGTATCTTATAAGGACGCTCACATTCAGAAATGTGCTCACACAGTACGTCACAATACGTTTAACGAAAACAAAGAAACAAGTCACATCTGCCACAAACGAAGAGTGTCATCGAAGCGTCAGCTGCAAGTTATTCGCAGGCTCCTGACGTGGCAGTGGGCTGAGAGAGCCACTTACGTGAGTGGTTCCTCGCTGTTAGATGCTGCTTATTCTTATCTTCAGCACAAAGCTGCTCTCAAAGCAGGTGACAAAATGAATTGTATAAAGCCTCAAATACATGACCTTATCTCAGGTCATTTGTAACTCCACAGGTTGTTGGTAAAAAATAGTTTGCAAAGAGCATTGATAGGCTTGCATAGTTTTCTTAAACCACCTGAGTAGGGGGTTCTCAGAGGGAACCAGGCCAGTCACACAGCAAGGGCTCCAGCACCAGACTGCCGAGGCGCGAATTATGGCTTGACCATCTCCTAGCTGTTTGATCCTGAGACAGTGACTTCAATTTCCCCAGGTCTTTGTTACTTACCAGTAAATCCCAAAATCTTTATGAAGAGTGAATATGTAAAGTGCTTAGAATATTTCTAAGGCTGGTCCACAGAAATGCTATGTAAGTATTTGCTGATAATATTAAGATCTATTAATATTTATTTGTCAGAAGAAGCATTCCTACAAACTACAATGGTTCTGACTACTTTTCATCCTATGGGAGAGAGGGAGCAGTCTTCGACACTGCCAACAGCTGGGCAAGACCAAGGCGACCATTCACTTCTCTATTCTAGTATTTTCTCTCTCCCCTCCACATTTCCCACATTTCTGGGAAAGGTGCCCAATAATGAACATGATTTGTTTGCAGAGATCTGAGACGGATGGTACCTGGGCTGGAGCTCATTCTTCAAAGGAAATTCCCCGATTCTTCCTCAGTGGGAATGATCAGAATTTCTTTTGATATTTTTTTCTGTTAATTCCAGCAGATCTCATCCCAGATCGCAAGCATAATAATATGTGGGTAGCATCTTCTTTTATCTCCCCGGCTAAATAGATGAGAAGTCTGAGAGAGGTCCTTACAGCTTTAGGCTTGTCTTTGAGAGTCAGTCCAAAAAGAGGTGGACAGACTTTCTTCTCCAGAAAAGCCTATCAAGTGTTTAGCGTTTCACCGATGGCTCCACTGCTGTGCTCTGTGGGGAAGGAGGCAACGCCCCACAGGATGCCAGCACCCTGAACAACAGGAGCCAGGAGGCTTGGGAAGCATTCAGCTGGAGCACGAATGGGTCACATAACTTCATAAAACTTGCATCACAGCCTTTGTTTAACATTCAAGTAAGGTTAGAGGGATAAAAAGAGAGAGGGAGAGATACACACACACACACACACACACTCACACAGAGAAAGAGAGAGAGAGAAACTTAAGTAAGCTATGGTGAAGACAACCTAAAGGTCAAAATTGTAATATTAAATAAATCTTACAAGATTTTATAAACCCTAATTTATTGTCTATGTGCAACTGACATTTTAGCTCTTGGTTTAATACCAGACACTTCAAAGTATTCTTGTAGAAGAATGGTTGATAACCCTCTTACACAGTATAATTGGAATTCTGCATGTTAGAACATTTGGTTTCTGAAAGATTTTTGTAAATGTTAATAGCTGTCTTTTAAAATGGTGTAAGTGTGAAATGCTATGAAAAGCAAAGGTTTAAATGTCACTCTGTCTATAATTTTCATATTGTAAAAACTAAATAAGTTTTTAAAAATGGAAAACCTAAAAGCCTGCTGCAAGTTTGAAGATATCAGCTCATTCATTCTTCCTTTTTGAAATGGATATGACATTTAACCAAATGAGCCAAATTTAGAATTAAAGGTAATCTGTTTTTTCTAAAATTTAATATCGAACATTTAGCCTAAACTGAAAAGCAATTATATTTACAGAGTTCCCTACTTCTTCCCACATTGCGTGAGATGACGATTAAAGTTCAAAGCATGCACCTGATGAGCCACCCCGGCACACAGAGTCATTCCCATCGAGTTCTGGTTCTTGACTGCGGGCAGCCTGACTGAGGCCGCGTGCCGGCTCCTGGTGTAGTGGTGCAGCCAATGCATTCTTTCCCAGGGTAACCGAATGATTTGGCCATCACGAGAATCAAAAATACTTTCTCCCCCCACCCCTTCCTTTTTTCTGTTTTCTTTTTCTCTCTTGTTAGCTTTCCCTTCATTTTAAATATTTATTGTGCATAAGAGAAAGTGTTCGTTTTCCTCCATTACCCCTACTCGGGAACCTGAATTCTGCATCATCTCTCATACTTAGCAGCCTGTGTGTCAAGATTGAACATCCTACAAACAAAAAAATAAATAAGGTCTGAACATTTACTACTCAACTCCATTTTTGCCTAAGTACTATTTAATGCACCAGTGTAGTTCTAAAGAGTGGTGTCAGCTATGTGGGTGCTACTAGAAACGTGTTACTTTTCATAACGTAGCAAAGGTTGCAGAGGAATAAATTAATAAAAATGTAAATGAGATGGCATTCAAGAATTTTCCTATAGTATATCACACTTATTGACCACAGTGGGGTTTCAGTATGTTTTGCTGATTGAAAGGAAAAGGAGCCCAGTTACGGCTCAAATGCCAGGAAGTGCAGGTAACTCATACCCTAACTCACGTCCGTTCCTGTAGGTGCGTTCTCGACATCTCGGCATCCTCTACCTTGTGCAGCAGACAAGGGAAAGTTGGTTGAGGACAGCTGGTTTAATACACACCGAGGCTATTTTCACAGAATCATTTGTAGCTTTTATTGACCCTCTCTCAGCCTTTAACTCTGAAAAGAAACTGGTTTTAAGCTAAGCCAATATGAGAGGTGGAGTCAGGAGGTATAGTATTGGCCGAATCCAATATTTTCCATTGGGATAAATTAGGGATGTATGTAGTCTGATCCTTTTTCATCTTAACTTATACCTTAATAATATGATATTACTTTGACCCAGTAAACCAAATACTCTGCCTCCCCCTTCTCAATAAAGAAGGAAAAAATAAGCATCCTTCTATATGAAAATGGGATTTTTTTAATATCCTGAAGGGGTCTTAATAGATGATTAGCCCTGTTGTTTAATTATGACATAAGAGCAGTGGTTTTCAAAATTTAGCAAGCATCAGAATCACCCGTAGGGCTTGTTAAAACACAGATTGCTGGGACCTGTCCCCAGAGTTTCTGATTCAGTACATCTAGAAGAGGGCTGAGAATCTGCGTCTAACAAGGCCCCAGATGGCACTGATGCCGCCTCTTCCACACTTTGAAAACGACTGAAATTATGTGATTTTTCTAGCACCAAAGCCAAAGATTAACTGGGTTGTAGCTAACAACCCTAAATAGCAAACTCACTAAGTCACCTAGGGGCATATTTTATATCCTGCTTCTCCTTGTGTACTAGAAAGACAAATTACACAAAACTAGACATTTTTGGGGTGGTTTATTAATATAAAGATCATTTCTAACGGCATAGGTTATGGACTGATAAACTGCTCGAAAGTTTTCCCAGTTGGCTGGGTGCAGTGGCTCACATCTATAATCCTAGCACTCTGGGAGGCCAAGGCAGGAGGATCACTTGAGATCAGGAGTTCAAGACTAGCATGAGCAAGAGTGAGACCCCTGTCTCTACTGAAAATAGAAAAATTAGCTGGGCATGGTGGCACACACCTGTAGTCCTAGCTACTTGGGAGGCCAAGGAAGGAGGATCACTTGAGCCCAGGAGTTTGAGGTTGCCGTGAGCTGGGATGATGCCATGGCACTGTAGCCGGGGTGACAGAGGGAGATTCTGTCTCAAAAAAAAAAAAAGAAAAGTTTCCCAGCTGAATTACTGTGGACATGCTCTATTTGGGGCTTTGACTAACCACTCATTTCTATTTTTTTTTCCTGAAAAACAAAAGCAATAATAATAACAAGTTCCATTTGTTAATTTCTTCCTACAGTGCGGCTGGCTGTGTTGCGTGGTTCCCAGCGATTTACCTCATCAACCCTCACTGTAATCGAGGAGGAAGATTTATCATTCTGATCCGACAGAACTGAGGACGTGGCTGAGGGAGATTAAAAGCACATTTGGAAACACTGCTTTAGATCTCTACGAGTCAACCTCGGAATAAAGCAGACTGTCAAAGAGCATCGTCATCGCGGACGGGTTTCTGTCATTCCTCCGTGCTTTGGCATTAGGCAATCGGCCACACTGAGAGACCTCCTAAGAACAACCCTGTGGCTCATTTGCTGCTTTCCTGTAAGGATGTTGTCAAGGACATTATTTACTTCTTTACAAAATGTCTCCTTTGTGCTAGAGAAACTTCTCTCGGTTCTTAGTGCCAGGCAGTGGATTCGATCCAGTGAACGTGGATTCGATCTTACGGATGGTGTGAATGGTATGTCCAGGCTTATCCTCCTTTATTAAGTATGTAAAACCTGGCTTTGCTTTATTTCTTTATCTTCCAACATCGACACAATAATATGTACTTTTTAAAACGTTCTCGACTATGAATATGACTAAGACAATTTGAGGAAACTGGTAATAAACTTTGTGTCAATTTAGTAATCCTGTTTCCTGCAGGAAGGTACCGCTGTTCCCACTAAAATGGAAAACAATAGGAGGAGGAAGGAATGACCGTGATGAGAGAAATGAATGGCTTAGGGCCTGTTCCCCTTTAATATTTCCTTTATTTACCTGTCATCTTCCCTCACAAATAGTGTGTATGTCTGGGTAGGTCCTTGACTATTTTGTTAACAAATAATAAACTTTGACTTTTGGACGAGGTGGTAGAAGGAAAAGGCTCTGCTTGATTCTGCACAGGGCTGCGCACCGCGGAGTGAGGAAAACATAAAACCCAAATGAGTGCAGTCAACATGTTTTTCTGAACTATCTAAGTCTATTTTTTAAGTCTAAACTATTCTAAGTCTATCTAGCCTCTTCATAAAATATACGAGAACAGCGCGCTGTTTGGCTTTGCTTACCTTAGACCAAAGCCAACAAAGAAAAGGAGATTTTCCCCACAATTTACTTACAAATTATAAGGGGAAAAACAGCATCTTAAGAGTGCAGAACTCTGGCAGCACCACCTTACCCGGCTCAGCTTTCCCGCCAATGGCGTGCATGGGCACCACGCACCTGCCTGTGTGACAATGCGACCACGACGACGACACGATACCGCCTACCTTGTATTCCTGAAAAGAAAAAGTATATCCTGAACCTAATGAAACATGAGATAAAGCCAAACCGAGGGACAGTCTACAAAATCAATGGCCGATGCCCTTCAAAGCAATGTTGTAAAAGACAAAGAAAAGTTAAGGAAATATTCCAGATTAAAGGAGACTGAAGGACCGTAAAAATTAAATGTAATACAAGGCCCCAGATTAGACTCTGAACCAGGGAAATAATGTCTATAAAGGACATCATTGGGCCACTGGCAAAATTTGAATAAAGATCTGTAGATCAGATAATAGGTTATATTAATGTTCAGCTTCCTCAGTTTGATCATTGTACCATTGTTATGAGAGTGAATATTCATGTTCTTTGGAAATACACACTAAACTATTTAGAGGTAGAGAGAAACTGTGTGTATAACCTACTATCAAATGGTTCAGAAAAATATGATCATATAATCATTTTATATAGATGTAGATATGTTTACCCCGGGTCATAGTGCCGCAGAGTAAATACTCGTGGGATGGATGGATGGATGGATAGGTAGACAAAATATAATACTGAAGCCAATGAGGCAAAAATGTTAAAAAGTAGTGAATGTGGATGAAGAGTATACAGTAATTCTTCGTACTATTATTGCAGTTTTCTGTATGTTTGAAATGATCACAAAATCTTGAGTTTTTTTTTTTAAAAAGAGGAATAGCCATAGAGTACTCTTCCTAAGCAGTCGGGATGAAGTGTTGTTTGTGATGTGGCAAGGCAAATAGCTGCAAAATAAGGTCATTCACATAACAAGCATAGTCATCTTTAAAGCATGATTCCTAGTGAAAACCACTTCCTTTCATGCACAGACTTGGCTAAATCCTTTAAAAAAATGTTTTTGAAGCACTGGAGTTTATTATTCACGCCACAAAGTTCTCTTGTGGTAGCAATGTTACGCACGCCATCTTTAAAACATGCTTAGACCTCAAAAAGCCTTTCCCCCATCCTTGAAAAAACATCAGGACATACCAAAACATAGGAGTTACCAGCTGGAGTCATATATTCTGTTTTCTGTGACAAGGGTAGTGCCATTATAATCCAATAGGCCCATGTGAATGTGCGGTGAACATTAGCTTTGATTTTTATTGTGGAGCATGACAAAAAAGAACATTTGTTCCTTTTCATTTCTGAATGTTTTAGTGGTGACATTTCCCAATCTGTGGGTTTGGAAGTGTGTGTGTGTGTGTGTGTGTGTGTGTGTGTGTGTGTGTGTGTTTACTGTGTTTACTGCTTTCTTTTCCCTCGGAGAGATCATCTAGTGACCTTGAAATGTGAACTGGCATTTTGCTGGCAGGAAGGGAAGTTCTCTCTTCTCATTTGCAAAATGAATAACAATTTGATCATCCTTAAACTTCTAAAAGGTTAATTATCCTCTCCCCATGAGTACCGAATAAAAACCTGTTTTATCTCTGCCCAAATGAAACCCACAGGGCTCACCCTCCCTCCAGCGCTGCCAGGAGACCGAGTCCTTCCAGCTGTCAATTAACCACTATCAACTTCTAGATCTGTGTGAGCCGCAGAAGATTTTCTCATCCAAAAACTATGACAGCCCTTATTTGCTAGGGCTCTGTGGTGACTTTAAAAATTTCTCAGCAGGAAAGTGTTATCTGGCTTCGGGTGTGATAGAAAGAAAAGGAAACAAGAGGAATGAGTAGAGAGAGAAAAAGAGAAAGATAAAAAGGTGTTGGATCGCTGAAACTTCATTTCACCTCAAAGATTTCCACACCGAAGCAGGAATAAAACAACAAGACAAAAATGTAAGGGCAAAGATAATAAAGATATCCACTATAAAAATTAAAAGCATATTTAAAGTATTAAAACTCTGCTGCAGCCAGAAGCATTAGATCCTCGCTGATCTGCTGGTTCTCAAAGAAGGTACATGTCTGCACGCTCGACCATAATCGCACCTGTGTGTCAACACTCATGCTAGGGGCAGTCCACAAACCTTATCTGGGAAAGGTTCAACATCCATCCTTCCTGCTTAAAATTTCTAAGCTGCTACTATTTCTTGGCCATAAACAGTCTCTTCAGTTATAAGCCAGAAATCATATCTTAAAAAGCAAGTCTAAGAGAGTTACATTTCATTTTTATTACAAGAAAACCTCATCTTTCAAGGGAAAGTAATGGCAGAGACTGTCTGCTAATGCTGAAGGGGTGGGTGGTGATCAGGAAATCCTGCTTCTGCTTGTGTCCTCGCTCACGGCTCCTTGTTTTAGTAAGTCGTACAATTTCACATACACCAACCAATGATTATTGTATGTGAAAACAAAAACAGAAAAAAAGACAGAAAAAGCAACATACTTTTTTCAAAAGGAAACATGTTACCATGCACACCAGCTCAGATAATTTTACAGTAATGTAAATCTCAAGACACCATACAGAGCCCGATCCTTTGTTAGAGATGGGGTCTTGCTATATGACCCAGGCTGGTCTCTAACTCCTGGCCTCAAGCGATCCTCCCACTTTAGCCTCTCACATAGCTGGGACTACAGGCACAAGCCACTGTGCCTGGTTAATTTTTTGAATCTGATCTTTTGACTAGACTGAAGTGTGTTATTGTATGTGTATTGAAAAAGGCCTCTGTGCAACTGCGCCCCATGTTCACCGTGCAGCAGAGGAAATCCCAGTGGGGACGGAACAGCACGTCTCTTATTTCCACAGCAACATTTCTGTAAGAAGATCCAGTGGAGACTGCAACTTCCCAGTGATTTCATGAAAAATGAGATTGTTTTCACCAAGAAGCACTAGTGCAAAGTTCGTAGTTTTTGTTGTTCTTCTTCCTGGATTTGTGTGTGTGTGTGTATGTGTGTTCAAATATACATACATAAAAATTACCACTTTTACCATTTTCAAGGGCATATTAAGCACATTGCAAGTGGTGTGAAGCACATTCACAACCTTGCGCAGCCATCACCGCCATCCATCTCCAGAACTTTTTCATCATTTCAAACACAAGCTCTGTATCCATTAAACAACAACTCCCCTTACCCTTCTCCAACCCCTAGTAACCTCTATTCTACTTTCTGTGTCTGTGAATTTGCCATTCAAGGTGAAATCATACAATATTTTTCCTTTTGTCCATGGCTTATTTCACTTAGCATAATGTTTGCAAGATTCATCCATGTTGTAGGATGTATCAGAATCACATTTTTTTTTTTTTTTTTTTTTTGAGACAGGGTTTTGCTCTGTCTCCGAGGCTAGAATGCCGTGGCGTCATCCTGGCTCACTGCAACCTCAAACTTCTGGGCTCAAGCAATCCTCCTGCCTCAGCCTCCCAAGCAGCTGGAATTATAGGTACATGCCACCGAGCTCAGCTATTAATAATTTTTAATTTTTTGTAGAGACAGGGTCTCTCTATAGCTCAGGCTGGTCTCGAACTCTTGGCCTCGGGCAATCCTCCTGCCTCAGCCTTCAAAATTGCTAAGATTACAGGCACAAGCCACCACACCTGGCCTAGAATCACATTTATTTTTTAAGGCTGAATGATATTCCATTGCATTAATATGTACCTACCACATTTTGTGTATCCATTCATCTGTTGATGGGCATTTGAGTTGCTTCTATCTTTTGGCGATTGTGAATAATGCTGCTATGAACACTGATGTGTAAGTATATGATTAAGCCCCTATGTTCAATTCTTTTGAGTATATACCTAGAAGTAGAATTATAAAGTACATACTATAGTTTTTATGTGCAATAATTGTGTTAGCCAGGCCAATGCTTCTGTATTGTTATATGTGAGGTAGAAAATAGAATGGAAATTTTACTTAGCAAATATTGGATATTATCATGCTTGTATTTCATTTCAGGATCATTTTTGTTGTTGCTGTTCAATTATTTGAACAATTGTAGTGAAGATTTTGAAACTGTAGAAAATCGGGAAAGAAACTGAATCCTTTAGATTCAGTTTAGCCTCTTTAGAATTTTCTTCTAGCAAAAACATAGAGTTTGGTCTGTCTTAGTCCATTTTGTGTTTCTATAACAGAATACCTGAGGCTGGGTAATTTATAAAGAAAAGAGGTGGGGTTTTTTTGCTGTTGCTTGTTTGTTTTTTGTGGTTGCCAGGTATTGTCTAATGGGAAAAAAAGAGGTTTATTTAGCTCACTGTTCTGCAGGTTGAGAAGTTCAAGATGGGGTGGCCACATCTGGTGGCTTCTGGTGAGCATCAAAACATGTTGCATCAAAACACAGCAAGAAAATAGAAGAGGAACTGGGCACTTACAAAAAAGGCCAAACACCAGAGGCAGCTTCGTAGCAGCTTGCTCTCACCATGACGAATCCAGTCCCTCGAGCCTGAGAGAAAGGCATTGAGACCTCTTAATGACCTAATCACCTTTTAAAGGAACCACTTCCCAACACCAGCACATCGGGGACCAAGCCTCAACGTGGGTTTTGGTGGGAAAAACCATATTCAAACCACAGCAAGGTCCCCCAAACTAATGCACCAACATGGGTAATGATTAGCTTCCTTTCAGTGGTGGACAGAGCAAGAACTTCACGTTTCTTAAGAGTGGTTATCATTTGGCAGGGAGCATTGACAAAGGTTCCCTCTGCAGCCTCCTGCATGCCATATTTTCCACTGCCCACCCCCAGTATCATTCGGCAAACTGTCCCTCTAATCTTCCTTCTTTCCTCCCTACAACCCATTGTGTCCCTTATGAACCAGACAATCCCGCTATTCTGCTCCCACCTAATGCTAGTTTTTCTAGAGACAGGCACATAATCCAAGAAGGGTCAGTCTACAGATTGGCTGGGTGACCACTGGCCTATGACCCAGGTTGTGGATTGCAAACATGGACAGAACTAACTGGGCTCCCATCTCAGGAAATAAGAATCAGGGAATAGAGAAGGAATCATGGAGCCACTAACGCAGAGGGCAAAGACTGTACTAAGAATGCTATGAAACAGTCAAGTTTGGAGGGGATATTGTAAGCCAAAGTCACATGCGAGCTGAAGTTTCAAGGGAAAAGAGAAAGTCAGATATGAAAGAGAAAAGAACGGATCGGATGCACAGAGAGGAGGCACATCACGTGAGATCACACGGCCCGTGAGGAGGAGGGCAGAGCTGCGTGCAAGAGCTGACTTTGTTCGTAAGACTCGCCTTTCCAAGGTCTCTCCACGTGTTTCTCTACCATTGCGCCCTTTTGTTGAGCTAACTGGAGCAGGTCTCTGTTTCTCAGTTTAACAAGCCTGATTGAAACTCTCTCTTCTGTTGCTTCTTCTTCCATATCTACCTTCTTCCAATGTCTCTTATTAACATTATCCTTCTGTGTCCACTTCTTTTTCTCTTCCTCTTTTCCTCGCCTCCGCCCTCTGCCCATGCCTCTCAGGCATATTGCTAGGGCCCATCCCTGGAGATGACTCTAAAAAATTGAAGAAAAATAATACAGTGGTTTGAATTTTTTTTAAATAGCAGTTTTATTGAGATATAGTTCTTATACCATGTACTTTAAAGTGTACGATTCAGTGGTTTTTGGTATATTCACAGGGTTGTATAGCCATCACAACTGTTTAATTTTAGAACATTTTCATCATCCCAAAAAGAAATCCCGTACCCACTGAAACTCATCCCCCATATAGCACAGTGGCTCATGCCTGTAATCCCAGCACTTTTGGAGGCTGAGGCAGGAGGATCACTTGAGGCCAGGAGTTCTGAGACCAGCCTGGACAACATAGTGAGACCCTGTCTCCAAAAAAAATTCTAAAAATCAGTTGGGTGTGGTGGCATGCACCTGTAGTCCCAGCTATTCAGAAGGCTGAGGCAGGAGGATCCCTTGAGCCCCAGAATTCTAAGCTGCAGCAAGCTATGACTGTGCCACTGCACTCCAGCCTGGGTGACAGAGTGAGACCCTGTCACTAAAAAAAAGTTTTTAAAGTCATTCTCCATTTCTTCCTGCACCTAGTCCCTGATAACTACTAATCTACTTTCTGTCTTTATAAAGTTGTCTATTCTGGACATTTCATATAAATACAATATGTACAAAATACAACAAATGCAATATGTGACTAACTTCTTTCACTGAGCATAACGTTTTCAAGGTTCATCCGTGTTGCTGCATGAGTACTTTATTCCATCTTATGGTTGAATAATATTCCACTGTATGGATACGCCATTTGCTAATCCATTCCTCAGTTGATAGGCATTTGGGTCGTTTCCAGGTTTGATCTATTGGGAATAATCCTGCTATGAACATTTATACACAGGCTTTTGTGCGGGCATGTTTTCGATGCTCTTGGGCATATACGCAGGAAGGGAATTCGTGGGTCACGTGGTATCATGCAGTATGTTTCGTTGTCCTTTTGCTCCCTTTTCCTTTCTGTAGGACTTCTGCAGGCTTTGCTGCTGCCGCGCTGTGTTTTCTTTGTGTGTTGCTACTTGCAGTACAACTTTCCATTTTTCATTTCTCTCCCCTTTTGCTTTTACTTAACTATTGGAGTTCATTTTGAAAAGAAAAACACTTATTCTTAACTCACTTCCCCGAATGGCTGTTACTCCCTTCCCTCTCCCTGTCTCTGATAATGCTTGAGGAAAGCCTGCTTCACCTGGAGGAAAATGAGGTTCGTGTGGGATGCAATCCCACGGAGTAGTCCTACAGAGTAGGCACTTCAGAAACAGAAGGACACAGTCAAGGGTTCATAGACAGAAGATTATAACAGCTCATATTTAAATGACCACTGTGGTCATATTTTTATTTCTGTATTTGCCAGATCTGACCAAAAAATGTGACGTTGACCTGTAGTCTCTTCCATCCATCCATCCACCCAAACAAACTGCAAATGCAATGTGACTCCCAGGTAATTGCTGCAGCCACTGCTGTAGGGTATGTCACCATCAGCAGTGCTAACCCTTTGCCTCGGGCACCATATGGACAGTGACAGGAGAATCGCCCTGATGAGATGAAGGACTGTAAGTGGATTGAGGGAGGCTTTTGACTTGTCCCAGCCCCGCTGCTTCCCAGGCGGACGTGCCCCCATCCCATTCCCACTGTAAACTCAAGTCTGAAGCCCAGAAGCACCAATTTTGCTCAGGGAGATAATTCAGTATTTTCCAAGTTTTTGACAGCTGACCAATTAAAAACCAGATGACACTGTTAACGAGGTCTAAATAAGCCAGGATATAGAGCAATAGGAGGCACCAAAGCTCCCACCCTCCTGCCTGTTCAGTGTGAGTGTGAGAGAAATTCAGAGATAATTGCAGTGATGAGGATGACGCTGATGACCTTAGCGACACTGGGCAGGAGTCATTCATTAACCGGAAGGTAGCAAATTCTGTTTCTTAAATATGTCTCCAGTGAGCCTCCTACTTACTCCACTTCAGTACTTTTTGTCTTCAAACTTCTGAAATTTTATCCAGTTCCAGTTAATGATTTGAATCCTGCCCATGTCCCTGAAGTCTTCACCACCGTCTTCACCATCACGATCACCGCTGAACGTTGCCCACGCTCAAACTGAGCACGGCCCGCTACTAGATGGAGGACTATGGCTGGTTTTACACATAACTTCAAAAGCATAGTTTCATCAATTTTTAGTCAAACCGCGTAGTTGATACTGTTGCAAATTTACCATGCCTAAGACATTTGTTAACGAGCCCTTTGTTAAGACTTTCACTCTGCGAAGGGGGAAGCTGGGATATGTTTCAGAAGGGAAAGCCTCACAAATGCATATTCTCAAAATTCATTAAAGTTACCGTTTTGTAAAAGCCACTGGAGACTTTTAAGGACTAAGTGACATAAAGAAGCCTGAGCTCAAAATTGATTGACATTGCTCTTAACTTACAATTCTGATAAATATTCATTGTGTCAGGCAATAGGACCTTTGTGGACATAGCAGATGTGACTCATAATAGGTTTTGTGGGGTTTTTTTTTCCTTTTTGTGCTCTTTATTAGCCAATATACCAAACCCTTTCCAAATAAAGAGCTGGCGCCAACATCGATCATGGATTTTTGATCTGTAAGTGCATCCTTCTTTCTGTGTGCTCAGACTTCAGGGAAACAGGTCTGAAACAATCAGTGCTGGGGTTTCTGGACTTTAGAACAGAGATGCGCAACTGTAGTCCTGGCTTCTCAGGAAGCTGCGGCAGGAGGATCGCTTGAGCCCACGAGTTCAAGGCAGCAGGGCGCTATGATTCTGCCTGTGAACAGCTCCTGCACCCCAGCCTGGGTGACACAGGGAGACCGGGCACTATAAACAAATCAATAAATAAGTGCATATTAGAGAAGTTTCACATAGTACAGCATGATGCAAACTGTCACCATACACATCACTTATGGTAACCTTGCTAATCTCAGTAGAGGTGGTGGGAGTGATGTCACCAACACTGTGTCTTGAACCACCCTCACGAAAACATGGCTGATGGGGACAGGGATGGTGGTAGTAGCGCAGAGACCCAGAGTGTGCACTGCCAGGTGAGACCAATCGAGAAGCAGTCGCAGGGTCCCCAGTTTCATTTCTCACATTTTATAACTAGCCCACGTAAATTTATAAGAGAAGCTTGGGACGTTTGCAGGCAATGAGGGGAAGTGGCACTGTGAGCATAGCATTTCCTTTTGTTCTTATCAGCTAAGAAATCACCAGAGATGAAAGTTTTCCTAGGACCAGTGTTAATAGCAAAATGACCTGGACAACAAGAACAGCTCAAGGGCTGCGCCATCCATTTCCTGTGCCAAATAACTCTTCCATTAACACTTTCGCTCTCTTCCCTGAGAGCTTGCAGTGTTGGAATTAGGGAAGCCCAGGGGTTGCACCATGCCAGAACACTGGGACAGACCATGTCTAAAAAATGCCAGAGACTGCGAGTGTCCGTCAGGTACTGGCATTTTTAACAAATATCTAGAAAGGTATCAAAATTACTTCTGATTTATTTTAAACTGTCATCTGAATTTGGGGCTGATGTAAGCATGACTTTGACCAGGACCTGCTGGGGTCCTCTGTAGGGGTTGGTGTAGTCAGACAGCACTACAGGAGACTCAACTTCTTCTTTTCTCAATCCAGTAGTTTTCTGACCTCTGGATTCATTCCCTTAATCCTCAGGTACAACCTCCACATGACAATAGTCAGCTGTTTCCTGCCATTCACAAATATTTATTAAATACTTCGTATGTGCCAGGTACTGGCTAGGTGCTTGGAATAAAATGATGAAAAAAACAAACATGATCCTTGCCCTTAGGTTGTTAATATTTACTTGCAGGGGAAGAGTAAGACACCAACCAAGGGCCACTCAAAAAATATGCTTATAAATAGGAATCACGGCCAGACGCGGTGGCTCACGCCTGTAATCCTCGCACTCTGGGAGGCCGAGGCGGGCGGATCGTTTGAGCTCAGGAGTTTGAGACCAGCCTGAGCAAGAGTGAAACCCCATCTCTACTAAAAATAGAAAGAAATTAGCTGGACAACTAAAAATATATAGAAAAAATTAGCCGGGCATGGTGGCGCATGCCTGTAGTCCCAGCTACCCGGGAAGCTGAGGCAAGAGGATCGCTTGATCCCAGGAGTTTGAGGTTGCTGTGAGCTAGGCTGACGCCACGGCACTGTAGCCCGGGCAACAGAGTGAGACTCCGTCTCAAAAAAAAAAAAAAAAAAACAGTAAGAAATGAATAGGAATCACTATTGTGGGAGAACAAAACAGGCTGTGAACGAGTGCATGGGAGGAATGTGCTTGGTCGGGGAAGACCACACTGGGCAGGAGAACCACACGCTGATCACCTCTTCTCACCTTTTCTGTTGGCAGTGTCATCCAGGGCCCCTTCGTTCTATTGTCAGGACCATGCGACAGCCTCCTAAGTAGACTTGCTGTTGATGCCCTTTTCCCCACTTGCTCATCTCCATGCAGCTGGCAGAGGGAGCCTCCTAAAATGTAAGGCAGGTAATTTCCCTTTCCTCCTCTGGTGTAAAGACCAAAGTCCTTTCGTGGCCTCCAAGGGCCTAGAAGATCCGGCCCCTGCTCTCTTTCTGCCCACAGCACCAGCCGCTGTGCCTCAGCCACACTGGCCTCCTTGCTGTTCTTCGGAAGACCAAGGCTGACCCTTCATCAGGGCCTTCCAATCTGTGGTCCCTCCTTCTAGGAAGCTCTTCCCACAGATGTCTGCAGAGTGTACCCCTTCTCTTAATACCGTCTCTACTGAAATGTCACTTTGCCAGGGCCACCTTTCCTGCCAGCCTGTAACAGCAAGCAATTCCCCACCAGCACTCTCATATGCCCCTACTCTGCTTTCGTCTTCTCTGTAACATATATTGTTTCCTACTGCACTAAATATTGTGCTTGATTTATTTGTTGTCTGTCTTTCCCCACTAATGTGCAAACTCATGAAAACAGGGAGCAAACTGGGCTAACACTATGAGGAAAAGCCGAGCAGAGCCACATGCAGGAAATCCTGAGGCAGGAGAGAGCTTGGTGTGCTGAGCAGCTGACAGCACGGTGGCTTCATGACTCATCCGGAACCGCAAGTGCCCCGACCTCTGAAAACCGAACAAGAGCTTGAACAAAAAAATGAAAATACCACTAGGAAAAAGAGTCCCCTCTGTGTAAAAAAAAGAAAAAAAGAGTTCAGATAGACAAAGGAAGGGGAGGGAATGAGAAGAGAGAAGAAGTCAGCTACCACTGCTCAGAAAGGCACAAAAAAAGTCATGCTTTAAGAAACACACTTTCATTAAATTTCAGGATCATTGTTTGTTCTTCATTTTCCTGATCAAACGGAAAACATCTGCCTTTAGAAAACTCAGTGAAAGAAAGTTGGTTAGGCGAAAAATAAAGTTGTTTTAGCATGAACTCTCAACACCTCTTACCTAGTCTTTGCTATGGTCAGGTACTTGTTTAGCTTAAAATGTCATTGTTTATGATAAAAGTTAAAAAAAAAAAAAACGTGTGTCACAAACAAATTATGATCCTTTTATTTAACAATTATTTTCTGGGTACATTGAACAAATATTGAGTATCTATTAATACTAAATGCCAGGCCCTGGGTTAGAGTGCTGGGGACACATGCACTCTGCCTTCAAGGGACATCCTGGTCTGCTAGGGATGTCAGGTAAGATAGCAAAGATAACAGAACTGGTGACAGGTAAACTGACCTGGTTAACCTGACATGGAAGAAAAATCAGACCTAGGGGAACCAGGAATACTTTCAGAGGCGCAAAGTAGGAGCAAGCAACACCGAGGTGGAGATTGGGGGAAGACTCTTCCAGGCGGAGAGCCAAGGAGCAAAGCCTTGGAGACACCAGAGAGCAAGAAGTCCCAGAGGAAGAGTCCTTTAATTAGGTGCATCAAGGACAGGTCCTTAATGAATTGTAATTTTAAAAATCAGTTACAAGGAGAAATCACACACAAAAAGTGCACATTTATCTCAAACATTTTAACACTCATTTGCCATTTTTTTACATATATAGGACCTCCGCATGGGCTTTCTCACATAAATCACAGTCAATATACATCACCAATTTTTTCTATAGGAGAAACTTAAACACATTTATGAAGCACTCTGAATGCAAAAGACTTCTAGATTTCTAGGATCTCCTCACCGCAATCATCATAGTTGTCTCCACCAAAGCTAATCAAATGCATTTCCTTTGTAGCAACTCCGTGGCGTCAAGTATTAATATTTCCAGCACTTTCAACTTATTTTTCATTGAAATAACAAGTTTCTTTCAATCTCATATTTTATTGGTTCAAATAAATTTTAATTAAATATAATAATTACAATGGCAATTGCAACTTGCATAAGCAGGTTCGGGAACAAACGTAACCAGTTTCATGGAGCATACAACTTAGCTGGTGGGAGAAGAAGGGTGTAGGTTGCGGAGTAACTAGCATTCAGCTTGTCACATGTCCTCTGTGGCTTCTCCTTGACAATTAGCACCTAAGTACCAGGTACACGCTAACATTCTTATCAAGAGGGTGCAACTAGCTAGCATCCTCTCTTATATCTCAGTCAACTCACCACATTTTACATCTATTATGCGCAAAAGATTACAATAGATTCAGCAAGGGGGATTAAAAATAAAGGGGGCAAAAAAAACATTATTGACCTTAAAAGGTCTCTGGTGTTATTGTTCAAAAACTGCACTATCACAGCTATTATCTAACATCCATTGACTGTGTACTTTGTGCCAGGCATTATGCAAAATACTCTACATACATTATCTCAATGAATCGTCACAACATTTCTTTGAGGTGGATACAAATATTACCAACCCTGTTTTACAGATGAGTTAACTGAGGCTGAGGGAGTCACTTAACAACTGGCAAAGCCATGCTTTGACTGTGAGTGACAGTCGTTGCCACCTTGCTTCCTCGCCATTCATTATTACCAACAATCAAAAGCCCCAGATCAGCCTTTCAGCTGCTGGACTCTGATAAGCTTTCCTCCTTATTGTTTTACTGTTAGCATAGAAAGGTTTCCTTAAATCACTTTCTCCACCTGAAGTTACCACTAGGATGAATAAGACCTGAAAACTTGTGAAGTCTGTGAAAGATTCACTGAGTGTCTGGCATTGTGCTAGGACCTCAAACACTGAACCAGTCTGGTGCCCCACGTGACCAAGCAACTGAAGCACCATGGCACGACTGATGGACGTTCTACCCAGAAGCCACAATGCCGCATCTCTTCCCCATCTAAGAGTGGAACCCAAATTTTGTTGCTTGCATTATGCTTATTTTAACAGGACTTCTTCTCTAGAGTATTTTAGAGAACTGGGTAGAATAAAGAAAAAGGAGAATGAACAAAGTAGTCATAACCAGCTTTTAAAACATCATTAATTTAATACCCAGATTTCTTTAACAATGACGAAAAAGGCATTTGCTGCATTAATAGTTTTATAATAGATAAGTAGTACACACTCACTGTAAATAATTTCAACAATACTGAAAAGCATAGGCGATAAAATAAAAGCACTGAAATTCTTCTACTCACTACCACCACCATTAACATTAATTTATATATAATATTCTGCATGCATAAATAAAACTTTAAGGACAAAATTTTGACTTCTGTCTCCATAAATAATTATCTACTCAGATTTTCACCCTTGTGAAAGAGCATGATGTGTCCATATCAGCCACCGGACATCACCTCCTGATGGTATTTCAGGGACTGCCTCCTACAAACCTGATCAGAAGTAAAGTGAACACGGCTATGCAGATACAGCGATGTCCTGGAGCAAGCACCTCGACGTGGAGACACAGCCGGTCTTGTATTTTTTTCTCATGTGCACGTATATGTGGTCCCTAAATAAAAATGGTCTCTTTTTGTACCTCCTCCATAGAATTAATCAGTGTTTAATTAAATTGAATTCCATTGATTTATTGCAGGGAACTGAACTGAAATTGAATTAAACAGAGTCATATGGGAATTGTTGAGCAGTTGTTGAAACATATCTCTACTCTTGTGGCAGTCTCACGGACTTAACAATAAAATAAAAAGACTTATAATCTTTTAAAATAGCAAAATCTCCTAAAGTCCTAGTGGACAATGTACTGTTTTATCCAAATGCCCCATAATAAATAAATTACACCACCACAACTCTTCCAGTTAAATGAATCAGAGAAAAGGTATTTTTTCTTTATTTTCTCGTTAAGTACACTTATTATCTTCACGCTCGGAATTACCATTCCCTCATACCTGAATCTATTCCTGAAATCCTAGCCCTTCTAAGAATAGAACTACAGCTAATAAATATTTTAAATACTGAAATTCGTTAGGAGAATTCAGAAAATCTGGACTACTCCAGTCGTTAAACCTACGACAACTTCTCATTGGTGAGTCACTGGGGGTCACCACACAGGAGATGTTTTGGGATTCTGGCTCTTGAGAGAGTAGCAAAAGGATGTCATCACCCCTTTTCAAAGAAAAGTGTCTCCTGTGCCTAGTAATTGCGACTAATAATCCCTAGCATAGCATTCTTTATGCCACCTGGAGGTTTTAGAAGAACTTTTTTACTACTTTCACTGGTATGGCATTTTTTTATTCTTTCTCCAGAAAAAGACCAGAGCTGTTTAATACATGGCATCATCGGCCTACTAAAACGTGTCCTACAAACAGGTCTACCCTTGAAGAGCACCCCAATAATCTTCAGAAATAAACAAGTAACCAGCATGGCAGGGGAAGGAGAGGTGTATCTATCTAAAAAGCAATTTCACTAAATGCAATGGGCCTGGGAGCAAAAAAGATAAATTAGAGCCCTTTCATCTATAGAATCAAGACAAACAAATGCAGTGGAGAAAAATGCAGACTCCTATGGCTGATAATGAGCTACCATCTGGCTTCCATAAATCCCGTGGAAGTGGAGAAAGCGTTTTAGGTGCTAAATGGAACAAAGGTTACAGCCCATATGTTGAAATCAGCGCACTTACAAACAAACAACCACACCCTCAATTACAGTTGTTTGCAAATGGCAGCAGCAACAGCTAATTGCTTCCCAATAGTCACTCTCCTCTTCCCTGGTAGCAGAACCCCAGCTTTATTTACTTGAGAGCATCCACAAATCCAGACACAGGACTCAATTTTTCAGCCTCCCCTGAAGTTAGATGTGACCATATGAAGAAGTTCTGGCCAATGATAGGAAGCCAAAGCTCTATAGAGTGTTTATAGAAAGTTTCCTTGAAAGGCAGGAGTGAGCCCTTTTTCTGTCTACTTATCCTGCTGTGCAGAATGCGAAAATGCAGACCCCTCCTAGGGAAGATAGAGTAGAAAATTAGAGGAAATCATGCCAGTCCTTGCCTCACTACCTCCAGATTTACTTTACTTAAAAGAGAATTAAACTTTTATATTGTTGAAGCGACGGTTACTTGGGGGGGGGGGGGTGTTCACTGTTTTTTGCAGCTGAAGCTAATCCCAACTAATACAGATTAGAAATAAATGCAGATTTATATAATGCCAGAGATATACCAGCAGTGCAGAGGAATTGGCCAAAGTTCTTTACACGGGCCAGGGCAGCAAAAGTAAGGGGGCGAGAAGGCCGTGGGACAAGGAGTGCAAGCCCCAAGGCCAGGAAGACGATCACTGTGCTCGCCCCCACTGGGCCTTAACGCAGCCTCCTAACACTTCTCCACGCAGTGCAGATTCAGGCCAACACTACCAACTCTTTGCAACAGACATAAGCCAAGGCAGACATACTACAAGAAGGCTCTGCAGCGGTGTATTTCAACTTTACTCCATGCCATTTCTGGTGCCCTTGCAATAAAGCAGTGGTCCCCAACCATTTTGGCACCAGGGGCCAGTTTTATGGAAGACAATTTTTCCATGGACCTGGCGGGGGTGGGGTGGCAGGGGGGATGGTTTCAGGGCGATTCAAGCACATCACATTTATTGTGCAGTCAAACCTCTCTGCTAATGATAATCTGTATTTGCAGCCGCTCCCCAGTGCTAGCATCACTGCCTCAACTCACCTCAGACCACAAGGCATTAGATTCTCATAAGGAGTGTGCAGCCTAGATTCCCCGCATGTGCAGTTTCCAGTAGGGTTCGTGCTTCTGTGAGAATCTAATGCTGCAGCTGATCTGACAGGAGGCGGAGCTCAGGCAGTGATGCAAGCCCTGGGGAGTGGCTATAAACACAGATGAGGTTTCGCTGGCTCACTCACCTCCTGCTATGTGGCCCGGTTCCTAAAAGGCCACAGAGTGGTACCGGTCCCTGGCCCGGGGGTTGGTACCACAGCAGTAAATGATACATCCCTGAAGGATTGGCACCCACCTCCACTTCCTCCCATGCTCGTTGAGAATAACTAGAACAGAGCTCCCAGGAGCTGCCTGGGTGCTGCTGAAGGTACTCATTACAGGGTTTTGTTCTTCGTGTATAAAGCAGTTCTCAGCTTTTGTTTTTTCTGCTTCAAGAAACAGAACACATGATATTCACAATGTGAAACACTCATGGGCATGCCCAGAGTTAGCAAGAAATTCCCAGCTTGCTAACTATAACTCCGTCATTTTCTATCGCACTCAAGAAAGCATACAGGAATTGGAGTGAGAATGACATTATTATAAATGATGGAATGATGTGACAACTTTGAATTTGCTTTAATATATAAAGATATTAAATCACATCGAATGTTCATAAATAGCTAGACTTCCTTAAAGATTACAGTGTTTGTAATAACCCCCATGAAAACAGCTTCAACATGCTGCAATAGCTCCGAGAAAGTCACTCATTTATAAAGACTCTCTTCAATGATTTCCAAGCCTGAGAGAGGCTTTCAGCGTAGAAAACCATTCGCCAGGTAAACAGCCGAGCATGCTTCCTCATGCAAATGAGTTCTGAGTAAAAATCTCTTTAATGATAATAATGAGGATGCTGATCAGAGCCAATTATTTCAAGCTTCATAATTTGTATATTAACTAAACATCCTCATAATTAAGCAAGTTAGCCTAGGGAAATACCATTCATTAAAGACTCTAGTGTATTTTGTTTCTGAATTTTCTGCTCTAAAATATTCCAGTGAATAGGAAGTGAACTTGTCTGTAAGTATCAGGAGGCTGAAAAAGGGGAACTTAAACAAACTTGGGGTGCTGTGATTATTGTTAATATTTTAATGTAGCCAAAAGTCTGGAGGTAAGCTGTTCAGAGCTGATACTGTGGCTCCAAGCAGCTGGCAGGGGCCGAGGCTTTTACATCTCTACTCAGTGCGTCCTTAGGGTGAGCTCCTCTCCTTAGGGTCCCAAGATAGCTACTCCCCTTCTATTTCACAGACCCATTTCGAGCTGGAAGAAGGGGAAGGAGCCACCGGTTGAGTTGGTGTCCTTTCTAAAGAGCTTGCCTAGAAGCCATACCCAGCCATTTTCACTTACATGTCAGTGACCCAAACTGTCACACGGCGACCTCCAGCTCCAAAGTGTGGTGGTGGGGAGTGAGGAGTCGTGAGAGTGATGAGGAGCAGGGTGGGAGGCTGGGTAAGGAAAGGTGGCAAGAAGCAGTTTTTTATCAGGGCGAATTTGTTCCCCAAACAAAATGAGGATTGTATTAGGAAAGAAGGTAGGGGAAAATTGATAGTGGGTGAGCAGCCAGCATTGTCTTTTATCTCCTAGTACTTAGAAGGGTAAAGGAAGATAACTGGGAAATTTTAGAAGCCTCTTAAAAGAAAAAAAATCTGTGTTTGAGTTCTCCAATTGAAATCATCAAACCCTTATCTGGAAACCAATCCATAACATGAAGAGACATGCATGTCTCACCGTGGAACTGGAGCAAAGAGTTAGAACCCACATCTGTATGGAAGCACCCACAGGCCTAGCAGAGATGAACCTGAAACACAGTCAAGCTCCTTTTCGCAATATAATGAATGGGGGAATGTTGAATTGTTTTAAAGCAAAAGATGAAGGCAGACTGAAATGTAATTCTTACTGTATTAAACCTTTCTTTGTTTTTGTGTTTTTCTTTTTGGTTTGTCCCTAAAGCATCCTTGTTGTTTATATTTAAACATCTGTTTTCTCCCATTCCTTCTGATGATTAAAAAAAAAAATTCTGAAAAGGTGCCATAATTGTATCTTTCTTGTATTTTTTTCTGATCTACAATGTTCTGATCAGTTGAGCCCATCTTTACAAGTCAAACTGTGCAGGTATTTTATTTGTCAGTGATGGAAACCTGGCTTGACATCTGACAATGGGGCTCAGTGCTGTCTGCTTCACACCCCAACAGCAACTGGAACAATTCCGGAATTAGCGCTTTGCTGTCAGTTTCGTTAATGATGTTTGAGGCAAAAAGGAATACAAGCTACTCTTCTGGGAACGTGATATATTGACTCCGCAGAGCTGACAATTGTAGAATGTTGGTTTAATGCCAAATTTGCCTTTCAGATATGTCGTAAGTTCTAAACATTTGAAAGAAGAACTAATAGAGGTTAACCCTAAATTAACAAATTGTAAAAGCTGAATTTAAATGTTGACTTAATAAAAGTTTTATTTAATTATTACTAATCATTAGAAAATCTCTATTTCAGGCGACATTCAGAGATTAACAACAGAAATACTTTATTGTTATATAGCATTTTCCCATCCAAAATAAAAAAGATAAATTTGCACATACTTACAATGACCCCTGAAATAAACCTAGACAAAGATTATCCAATTTTTAAAATAAATTGACATAGTGGTTGAAAGTAAATGTTATATACTTTCATCACTTTTTTGTAGAAAAATTAGTCATCTCACAGTCTGTGGGTCTCATGCTATCCTCTGCCAGGTTAAAGCAGCACATAATAATGGATCATTCTCTCAAGAATTAGAACTTAGCCTCCAGCTTTCTTGTTTGGATTCCTACCGTCATTTTGCTAGTGGAGCAACTCAAGATATCCTGTGTTTTTCCTTGGATCTTTGTTCACAAGCATGTTGAATGAGTTTGTCCAGAATGCACACATGCAATTAGAGCAAACACATGCAGCCATGGAAAGAAGATCCCAGCACCGTACATTCTTAAACGTCTAAGCCATCTGTCCACCTTTTCCCCTTCATCAAATAGATTTAATAAATCTACGATGTAAACTACTTAAATGGATCAACTACATATTCAAATCTTATCTATAGGTCAGTTTGATATACTATTAATAAAAGCATCACTTTCGCGAAAACATTATGTTAAAAGGCATATCAAACCTAGTTATTTTAAAGAATAAAACAATGGCACAATCATATGAGCTTTGTCAATCTTTTCACCTAGAGCAAAGGTAACTTTTTTAAAAATTGTAGTAAAATACACACAATGTAAAATTTACCATCCTAATCATTTTTAAGTGTACAGTTCAGTGGCATTAAGTACATGTATGTTATTAAGCAACCATCATCACCATTCATCTTGAGAACTTTTCATCCTCCTCACCTGAAACTCCATACCCATTAAACAATGATTTCCCGTTACACCTTCCTTCCAGCCCCTGGCACCACGATTCTCCTTTCTGTCTCTGTGAATTTGACCACACTAGGTACTCTTAGAAGTATTATAGAATCATACAGTATTTATCCTTTTGTGAGTGGCTTATTTCACTGAGCATAAGGTTTTCAAGGTTCACCTACATTGTAGTATGTATTAGAATTTCCTTCCTATTTAAGATTGAACAATATTCCATTGTATGTACAAACCACACTTTGTTTATCCCTTGTCCATCTGTGGACACTTGGGTTGCTTCTACCTTTTGGCTATTGTGAATAACGCTGCTATGAACATGGTATACAAACATCTCTTTAAGGCCCTACTTTCAATTCTGTTTCCCGCGCATTTTTAAATAGTATAACTGAGTACTGGAGTTCATTTCAGATGTGAGGAAAATCAGAAATATTTTGGGGAAAATATTCAATGCTAGTAGTTAGCAGAGAAGGAGCCTAAGATAGCAGAAAGAATAGTGACTTCCTAGTTTTGTGACCTTGTAAGAGTAATTTGTTACCTTCTGAACCTGTTTCATAAAAAAAGAAAAGAAAAAAAGATAAAGAATCATTTGTGCTCTAGTTTCCTCATCTGAACAATGAAAACCTCTAACTATATAATTATTAAGTCTCCATTACCGTTCTGAAATTCCATAGTTTGCCTGTAATCCTAACACTCTGGGAGGCTGAGGTGGGAGGACTACTTGAGCTCAGGAGTTTGAGACCAGCCTGAGCAAGAGTGAGATCTCATCTCTGCTCAAAATAGAAAAATGAGCCAGGAATTGTGGCGCACCTGTAGTCCCAGGTACTCAAGAGGCTGAGGCAGGAGGATCTCTTGAGCCCAGAAGTTTGAGGTTGCTGTGAGCTACGTTAATGGAGGAGACTCTGTCTCAAAATAAATAAATAAATAAACTTCCACAGTTTAATGGTTCTAATCAACTCAGGACTTCAACTTGCCAAAGCTTATGTGGTAGTTCATGATGATCCAGGGCCGGATTCAAAGCTTAAGAGACTTTTTTCTTAAGTTTAGTTTTTAAATTCTGAAATTTCTTTTCCTAGTTGTAGGGAAAGGCAAACTAATAAGACATTCATTTGAAACGCAATTTGAGCTTTTCAAAAGAAAAAGTTAATAGAAAAATGAGTGCATAAAGGATCTTTGCAAATTATAGTCTTTCTGAAAAGAGAAATATGTTCACCCGTAATATCACCGTAAATGTTGTGAGAGTTGGCAATATATTATAAAGTGTTTTCAAAATTGTACATGGCCTTGCTCTTAAAATACAGTTTAACTAAAAGAATCTCAACAAGTTCATTATCCAAGTGCGGTTTTCAAATCACATTTTCCTCAAAGTTGGGTGGGCGTGTGTGAGAGAGAGAGAGAAAGAGAGAGAGAAAGAAAAGGTCTGCCTTGAAATTGTGCAGCGAACATCTTCTACTCTTCCCCATAGTTACCGGTTCATGTCTGAGAGTTGAATTACCCAGTTTGGATGACAACTTGGTTCAAATAAACTACATAATTGCAAACTTTCCATTTCGTTTTCTGTTGGGTAAACACAGGGTTTGTGTAAGTCTGTGGTTTTATAATACTTTGAGCCCACTCTCCCGTACTGGCACAAAGCCCACTGACCCCCACCTCCTGGGTCTGGCAGATCATCAGGGTGGCAGAATCAGCCTGGAGTGGTAAAACAGATCCAGGCAGCTGCTTTTCCTGGGGTTTGGGAGACCAGCAAAGTGCTCTGGTATAAGCCGTCCTCACGCTGTGATTGGTGGCACCTTCGCAGGAAGCATGCAGGACGCATTCTGGTGCGAGAACAAAGCTAACCTGTGCGCTGGGAACTTTATTTCTGCTGTGCACACATAATTCTACCTCGTCCTACCTCTCCCGTGCCTGTGGCTAGCCTGTGTGCTCAGCCTTCGACCCGCGGCCAACGGCATCACCTTAACATCTGTGTGCCTCAGTTTCTTCATCTGTAAAATGAGGATTACAACAGTACCGCCCCAGGAGGGTTTTGTGAGGATTAAATTAATTAATATAGCCGAGGTGCTGGATCTGTACCTGGCCCTTGGTGAGCTCTGGGCACATGTCAATGATTACCCTGGATTTGCCCCGGAACCCACATGCGTGCTCATTCTGGGCCTCCTCTCTGGCTCCAGGCCCTTGCAGTGTGCCTAATGCTTTCGGGCGCTTACCCCGGAGTCCCACCAACTTCCACGCCAAGCGCCGGCCTTCTTATCACACTGTCCCAGGCCTCTGCCTGCCTCCGTGACGCGCAGCCCTGCGCAACTCCAGCACTGGCGGTAATCAAGCTTCAGAGCTCTCTTTCCGCAGCCTGACCTGAGGGCAGACTGGCAGGGGCACGTGTGGCCTGGCGGCGATCTGCTGCATAACCGTCCCAATCCTGTGGAAGCTGAGTGTGCGGGCCCGTGCAAACCTCGCTCCCCTCTCCCGGCGGCCCTGCTCTGGAAGGGGTGCGGGCCGCCGCATCTCTGGCCCTGAATCGCACGGGGTGTCAGTAACAGCGCTTTCCCATGGTTGCGTTCTACCCACTCCGCTAAATGCCGAAAGAAAAAAAAAGATACCACAGACATTTCATCGACCTGTCTCTTCTGTCAAATTGCGTTATTCTCAAATCGTGTAAGCCTTGTGTAAACAACACCGCTTCACACGCGGGGTTCCGTAAGTACATTTCCCGCGTGTTTCTCGCACAGCAGGTTTTCCACGGATGGGCACATAAGAAGTGCCAAAATTTCCAACTTAAGAAAACACTTAAAGGGCAGCCGTCCAGTCATTCCTCGCGCCAGGCGCAGGGGCCGGAGCCCTTTGCATCTAGCCGGTCCGGGTGGTGCCCGTGCCCGGCGCGGCCGCCCGGCTCTGCCGTCAGCGGAGACCCCACGCCGCCCACCGCTGCCTTTGGAGGCACGTGATTTTACACCCTCTTGCCGCATTTTCCTGCTTTCTTTTCCTTCTCCTCTTCTGCTCTCATTCATTCACTTTTCAGAATAACCATTATCTCTGTCCTGTCTCTGCCCGCCTCCACTTCCCTTCTCTTAAAAAACCGTAGTGCTGCAAGTTCCCACATGTTTATTTGAAACGATTATGTCTAGGGAAAAACAGTCTCTTTTAAAGCTCCCTTAAAAACCCAAATTCATTACCTAAGAACGGTGCTTCTATCTATCTGATGCGTATTCGTAAGGTTGCTGAATTGTCACTGTATTTTGTGCAAAAGACCCAGTTTCTTCCTACTAGTTACTAGCTGAAAGTCATTAAATTAGCTTTCGCTATAATAAAATGAAAGCATTTACTTGATTGTTAAATAATTTAAAGCAGGCTTACTAAAGTATATTGCTGCAATTTAATATGTTGTAGCATAAAATGAAGATGCTAAAACCCTGACAAAGAACAGCTTTGGAATCCAGCAGCAGGTATTATAATTTTTATATTTTATGCTGATTAAGACATTATGTTAAAAAATAGACTTTCCTGCCTCCCGTCTCTTCTCTATCCAATCTGTCTCACCCACAGTTGCCACCTTAATCTTCCAGGACATCACTTTACATTCAGTTTGGAAATCTGCGGCTTGTTGTCGTTTAGAGCACTGGTTCTCCATTGAGCATCAAAACCACCTGGAGGGCTTATTAAAACAGATCGCTGGGCCCCACCCCAGAGTTTTAGACCCAGAAGGACCGGGGTGAGGCCTGATAATTTACATATATAACAAGTTCCCAGGGGAAGCTGAAGCTGCTGGGTTAGACACCACATTTTAAGAAGCATTGACATTAAAACCCAGACTTTTAGTTTGATTTTCAAGCCCTTTCCTTTTAATAATATGGCCTTTATCTACTTCTTCAAATGGACATCCATGAATCCTTTTCATTGGAACCTGCTATTTCGGTGAAACTTTTCTATTCTTCATTTCCAGAATGCACGTTCACGCCTGTACTGAAATGGTTTCTGCTGCTTAAGTCATATGCCTACCCTTCCTGTAAAACTCAACGCCACTTCTTCCATGGCATCTTCTCCAGGTGCCGTAGGATTTCAGGATTTCTTCCATCTCTGATTATAGCAGCACTGATTTTTCTCTGCTGTTTATTTGTTCATGATATAAACTACTTAATAACTTGTATTATTACTTACTTATCCATAAATGTGATCAAATAAACTAGTTTGCAGTGTGATACAACCAGTTGAAGATCCTGGTCTAGGTTTATATAACAAAACCAAAATTAACTGCTTTTTTATTGTTTGCTGTCGCTTTTTTTTAATAACTGTGATAATAGTCACCAAGAATTAAATTGGCCATGTGGTGATTCCACTAAGTGCTCTGCCACGTGCTAAGCAAATTCTTTTGCTGATCCGCCAGTATGGACATATGATTTTTTTCCCAAGCACTTTTTCTACATAACATAACTAAGTAATAAAACAGATTTCTGTAATCCATATACAAATCAATCACACTGTGCTTCTGACAGGTAGGTTACTACAGTTTCATGTCCCAGTTTTGCTGTGTATATAAGTCCAGAGGTGGACTTAGGGTGAAGGTAGTGAACTTCAACTTCAGGCTCATCACTTGTATCATGGAACAGGCCCTTTTTATGGCTCAGTGAGAAGCTCTAATATTGAGTTCATGTGGTCACCTATTTTTGTAGATTTTACAAAAGTAAAATATTTTTTAAGCTTTTTTCTTAAAAAGGGGCTCCAAAATTATAACATTATAGGCATTAGACTCTATATAACCCTGGTCTGGCCTTAGAGATGGTCCATGTTTACAGATCTAAAATGAGTAAGGCAGCCAGGTGTGGTGGAGGTGGCTCATTCCTGTAATCCCAGCACTCTGGGAGGCTGAAGCGGGAGGATTGCTTGAGCCTAGGAGTTTGAGACCAGCCTGGGCAACATAGCAAGATCCCCGCTCAACAAAAAATAAAAAATAAAAAAAATGAATAAGGCAACCAAATCAGAAGTAGAATTAGAGTCTCAAAAATAAATGATCTCCCTGCCCACAGTTCTTTGGTTTTCTTTGAATCCATAAGCATAACACTAGAACTATTTAATCGAATGAAGATACATGTCTTGCTATTTGAAAATTGGCAGCCATCTTATTCATTTGTGGAAATGGACAATGTTAATTTGTATTCACATTGATTTTATGTGATTCATATTATAAATAACATTACTCGAAATACAGGCAATTACAATTTTAACAGCAGTTATCTTTGTAAATCAATGTAGAGCTTGTTTGAGAAAAAGGTCTTCCATTTATTTTAGGAATTGTAATAAAACTCTGAAGATGACCTATAAGAAGCAGTTGGACAATTCAGAATCTTTAAAGGGAAAACAAAAGGAAGTAAAACCTCATATTTTCATGACCACTTTGAAGAACGAGAAAGCTTAAACTAATCAACAAGGCACTATGTGTCTGCATAATAGGGACACGTGAAGGAGTGATGTTTCATTAGCATTGATAACACTAGTCTCACTTCTGCTGCCACAAAGAACATAGGGAGAAGGTTTAGAAAGATCTGAAAGACACAAACTGAAAAAGATAAAATTGGGCCTTTTAAGTTTACGGTCAGAGAATATGATTTACAGAGACTGGACTATGTCTAGTACTTACACAAATTTGTTTCAAAAACAAAAAGTAGTGTTTTCTTTCAAAGCAATTCATTGTGAACAATTTGTCATTACAATGAGCTTCTGGCACTTGACCAACTCTTTTCAGAGACTAGCTTTAAAACAAATGGCCATTAAAATCTTACAATGTTACAATAGAAAATTCTTACGATGATTCATTCTTAATGCAAAATTTGCTTAAATTACTGTATTCATTGAGAGAGATTGTCAAACTTCATTTCATAAACAAAGTCATTTTCCAAAGCAGTAAATCATAATTTAAATTTCTCTTTATTTTCATCAGATGCATTTTTGGTTTTCCATGTGTAAGATACTAATTGTTTTTCTTCAAGCAGTAAGTAATTGCTAAGAACAAAGATTTTCATTTTTTAACCCTCATTCTCTGAAGAAATGATGGAATGAAGTGAAAATTACATTATTTGGTACATTAAAAATTAGGTTTACGGCCAGATGTGGTGGCTCACTCCTGTATCATCAGTTATGTAGATGTCTCTGGGTAGGTGGAAGAATGGCTGATTCTGTTTTGTCTCCAGTTCTGTTACCTGTGAGATAAACTTGTAATTCATTATTAATGTGGAATCAGATAGGCTTTACTTTTAGGTGTTAGACATAGGTACGAATTTGCATGTCCTTGCTTATGGGAGGTTAGCAAGAAATTTCCTCAGTGAGTGATCTGTGGGGCAAGCTATAGGTGTCTGAGGCTGTGATTTTCTTTTTATACATTTATGGTGACAGTTATTTTTAAAAAGTTAATTATATGCCTGAAAGGCCTGAGGAATTAACCTGGTATGGGTGAGCATTCTCTGAAGGGGCTCGAATGTATAGAAAATAGAAGAGCTGAGTCAACAACTAGGATGGGTAAAGGTGATCCCCACCCAGAAATGAATCCGAGTAAAGGCCACTCAGAGACTTCCTATGGCCAAATCTCAGGAAACACAGTATGGGGGCTGCATATCTGAGAATTTTCAGTATCTTCTGATTTCAAATAGTTAGTCCCATTTTCCCTTTAAGGACATAGCGATAGACAACCCACTTTTTCCCAAATATATAGTTTGTGTAGTGCTTGCCTCCCTTGAGACTGATGTTCGTTTGAATTTAAAATGGGTACTTGAAGGGCTTAGGCAGGCAAAGATCCCATTTGTCCTGGGTCCCGTAGGAATAAAAAAGATGGTACAGGGTAGGCTACACGGATGGTGAAGCGTACACTCGCAAACAGAAACAATGGCACCAAGAGTGCACACAGAGCAGTGGTTCTAACACTCACCGTGCAGTAGGGTCTGATACACAGTGCCTAGATTCACACTCGGTTCCTCTGGGTGAAACTCAAAAGCTTCTTGGATGTGGCACCGCCAGGGAGCTTGTGGAAATGCTGAATGTCAGGCCTCCCCGCCCACAACCACTGAATCAGAATCTGCATTGCAACAAAACCTCCCAGTGATTTATAGGAACATTAACGTTTGAAAGATGCTACCGAAAGGGATCAGAATATGCCAACCCAAAATACGCCACTTTAGAGGAAGGATTATTTTTAGCTGAAGGTCATTGAGAAGCAGCAGAAACAGGGAGAGCTCTCTGCCCTCTCCTTTCTGTCTAAAAGCAGGGCATAAATTTCCTTTTGTAAAAACATGTTCCCTTCTCCTTCCCAGGGAGAGCAGAGCAACTCTGGACAGCATTTTCATCACAGAGACAACTCGAGTGTGCACAACGAACTTTACGGAGGACCCTTATCTGCCGTACGTTTCCTAGTCAGCTCGCAACTTCCCCCTGTCCTTTGTCTAGTCATTTCTCCGCAATTCGTCCCCCTTTGTTAAAATTGTTTACAAGTCCCCAGGCGCCTCTTTGGGTTTCCACTTCTTTTCTGCGAAGCCCCTGTGTATGTAAAAATGTTCACAAAATTTGTCTGTATACCTTCTCTCCTGTTAATCTGTCTGTAATTAGCTTAGTTCACAGGCCTTCAACAAATAACCAAAGAGAGCAGAGGAAATGTTTTTCCTCTCCTATGCTGCTTTGGGGGATAAGTTTTAGGCTTAAGAAGGGGTTTAATGACAGGGAATACTTTTAGGTACTGTTTATTTAATCCTTTAAACCTGCACTAATTAGAACAAAAAATGTTTGCTTCTGATCTACTATAGGATTATTTAGTAATTACTACGAAATTTCCCCCCACTCAGAGTACAGGGAGGACTTCAGCTGAATGTCGCATTTAGCACTTCCAGCAGGCTCAGATCAGGGTCCAGACGCCAGCAAAACCAGCAGTAGTTGAACAGAGCTCACCTCTGAATTTAGAACAGAGGCTGCTGTCTTCCTCCTATTTTAGACTTCCTGCTGGCTAAGAGCATCCCTTGGCCTAGAGGTATTGATTATAGCCAGAAATAAATCAGAGACTTCTATGCCTGCTTGAGTTAAGAGAAATCAGACTTCACACTCTTGACAGCTCTACCTGAGCTGAGGTCTGCACCGAGCTGACACAAATCATCTCTAAACGGAATTGAGAAGGCACTTTCCCACCACCATCACAGTCGCTGAAAGCATTCACCGAAGCAGAGGTTCAGTCCCCAAATTAGCAGCGTCGACATCCCCTGGCCACACCCAGACCTACTTAATCAGAAACATGGGGGTTGAGGCCCAGTATTCAGAGGAATCAGATTTTAACCAGCCTTTCAGGTGATTCTAATGCAAGCTACTCGTTGAGATAAGGAAGATTCTTCCCATGGACACTGAGCACATCTATGTACCAGGCATATTTCTAAGCCTATTAACTCATTTAATCTTCACACCAACCCTATAAGGTGGATACCGTTTTAATCTCATTTTATAGATGAAGAAAGTGAGGCTCAAAGAACATTTTCCATCATTTAACAAAACTGAAACCACTCAAGTACCTGGCACTGGGTGTGTTGGGCATTTGGGCACAAAGAGGAGCAAAAACACACATCACTCTCTTCTAGTGGAACTTACAGGCTCGTGTAGCCACCTAGGACACAACCAAACAGATGAGAAGTAGGAGGCAAATTTTGTTACACACAGAGATATCCCAACGACCATTAAAAAGGTTCCCAGCTGGCTCTCTCACACGGGCAGCAAGTTGGTCCTGGCTGGTGGTGGAAGGCCTCAGTTTCTCTCCACATCGGCCTGTCCACAAGGCTGCCTGAGTGTCCTCACAGCATGGTGAGCAATCCAAGACAAAAAGGTGGGAGCCAAAATGCCCTTCCTAGGGTTGCCAGATTTAGCAAGTATGGCATATGAAATACTCAGGACATGTTTATACTAATTTTTTTTTGTTTGATTATCTAAAATTCAAAATTAACTGAGCATACTCTATTTTATCTGACAACCCATACCGTGTGACCTAGGGTCAGAAATCAGGACAGGCATAGTGGCTCATGCCTCTAATCCCAGCACTTTGGGAAGGTGAAGTGGGAGGATCACTTAAGGCCAAAAGTTCAAGACCAGCCTGGGCAACATAGCAAAACCTTGTCTCTACAAAAAATAAAAATAAAAGTAAATTAGCCAGATGTGGTGGAACATGCCTGTAGTCCTAGCTACTTGGAAGGCTAAGGTGGAAGGATCGACTTCAGCTCAAGAGTTCAAGGTTACAGTGAGCTATGATCGTATGCCTAGGCAACAGAGAGAGACCTTGTCTCTAAATAAAAAGAAAGAATTCATACCATACATCATCAGTTCTGCCATACTTTATTAGCCATGCTGAGCAGCTCTGATTCAGTGTGAGAGGACAGGACACAAGGGTATGAACACCAGAAGGTGGCCATGACTGGGGGCTACTTTGGAGGCTGGCTAAGACACCAGATCTGCGACCTTGTCACCAAGGGTTTACTCCAGGGATCCATTCAGTTTTCTCACATTTTTTCAAAAAAAAAAAAAAAAAAAAGGACTGATATTTCAGTGTCTATTATTACTATGTGACACAAAATAAGAATAATAAAAGTAATTCCCCTGAAGGAAGAGGAAGGGGAAAAATGTAAGCCTCTTTTAAAACTACTTCCTCAACAATGAGATCAATGTTTGCATATGTGTCTGACTTTAATATCTATTCAAAATTGTATCTTTACCTACTATGCAAAAGGCTTTCAAACAACAGTGGTGCTTTTTTAATATTCCCTTTATGGTTTGACTGATGATCACTGTGGGTATTTTAATCACCTTTTGTGTGGATTTTTTCATCCCTCTTAAACAAAACATGTTGCTTTCCTTTTCAAGATCTTTAAGTCACTACAAATCTTTATTTTCTTGCCTAATAATATTGTGAAATGAAAGGCTAACATTTTCATAATCTGAATACTCAATGCATAGTATTTTATCAGCTAACTGGACATTGGAAAACAATTAAGCAGAAGTAGAAATATTACCTGGCATTTCTTGAATATCTACTAGCCTGTGGGAACTTTTCATGCTTTTTAAGTCTCACCGAAAACCTGCAATGTAGGTATTATAACTTCGTTTCCTTTTTCCCATTGAATTTTATCCCACTAATATACAAACTGAACACATCATATTATTGACGGGTTTTGGACACCTGGATTTGAATACGTGCTTCATTCTAACCAGCTACCAGAAGTGAAGAAGAACAAGCCCTGAACCAGTCAGAGCAGAGACACAAAATGGTAATTAGGTTTTCGCGGTAAGGTTGACAAGTTTCTGAAAGTCAGGAGATACTACAAAACAATATAGCAGCATCAGAAGGCACAATATAGCTTGATAATGAGGTAAGGGCGATTTGTACTATAATGCTCAGAAAATGAAAGGCTGCCTCTTCTATCAAACCATCTAAAACCTTTAATTAGAATTAAACTTACATCTCAACTCCTACAAAAGTACTCTTTGCCTATTTTATAATGGATTTTATTATGAATAATAAAAACAGCTCTCATTCATTGAGCATATTATATATGCAAGGCATTGTCCTAACTGCCTACATTTACAGGCATTATCCTACACAGGGTACCTATATAACCCGACTCCTCACAACAGCCCTGAAAAAATGGGTTTCTTCCCCCATTTCACACAGAGGAAAACTGAAGCTCAGAGATGCAAGGTAATCAGCCTATATTTTAAAAACTGCTAAATATCATAGTTGTAGCATGACCAAATGTTCTAACTTGCCCAGATCAGAAGGGCCTCCCAGGATGCAGGGTTTCTGGTCACCCACATAGTTGGGTTCAGATGCCAGATCCTTCTGAACCAAAGCACAAGTTCTTTCCATTATTCAACATTTCTTTGTTGAGTCATATAGTGTCTATTTACTCCCATTGCAGCAATGCTTAGCACAGTACTTTGTACATAACAACACTAAGTAAATATTCATTGAATAAATGAAGGGAGGGATGGATGGATAATTTCGGTAAATATCATTGGTGTAATGATAATGCCTATGGTACGGGTTGGAGAGGCTAAAATCATGGCACTTAGACCTTCTCCTCCTTCTTTTGTAGCTAAATGTGCTAGTTATTGCTTGACAGCCCTTGGGGGCAAGAAAGGATAGGTGTCTGGAGGATGGCAGGGGAGGCAATTTTGTGTTGTAGTGTTGCTAATTTCCCATGATGGCCAATTTCAAGCTACCAAGGCAAAGTCAGGGAGCATGAAGTTGGGAAGAGATGCAGTAGCACAGCATTATATAATATTTCCACCATGGACATCCAACATGTACAGCAGACGTAAATAACCTCAAGAGCATAGGTGATAGGAAATAGTTAGGGAGTGGTAAGTTTTGATGTATTATCTTTGTTTTAATATAATTTATTTAGTTGTAAATTTACATAATTTCATTTTTAAGAATGATTATGTCTAACAGCCAGCTCACTAAAAGCCTAAAAATTGAACAATCAGTTCTTAGGAATAATCCATTCCTGGTCTGTGTAGTAGCACTACAGATCTCTCCCACTGGAGAAATTACTAGTGAATGAGCTGATTCATGCAAACCCCATTATCATGCCTGGGAAAGGAAGGAAGGAAGGAAGGAAAGAAGGGAAAGAGGGAGGAAGGGAGGGAGGAGGAAGAAAGTAGGAAGGAAACTCAGACCAGATAGCCTCTGACATACAAAAAGAGCAGGGTATATCTTCCAGAGATAAGTACCAAAATCATTGAGGTGAAACTCTGAAGGATTTTAGAAATTTGGTGGACGATTAACAGTTATGAAAATATTTCTAAGGTTGGCTAAATTTCATAGAAGAGAGTAGTATTCCCACATACTTGTGCATCTTTATTTTAATTAACTGATAAAAACAGACTTCAGCCAATTTCCTGGAGAAATGTGATGATACAGCTTACCCTATTTACGTATACGGTACAAGGATTTGGTCATAATATTATTAAATGTATATATTGAAATATTAATAGCTGAAGAAATCCATAGTGTTTGTGATATTCTGTTAGTTCTATAAAATGATTTCATAAATGAATTTCACATAATAAAGTAAATTCATAATTAGGAACAGGAACAATTAGGAAAGAGACACTGTAAACACTTCTCTAGTCTAAAGGAGATTTACGTATACCTTTGTGTACCGCTCTGTCAAAACAATGGCTTCAGGTATTGTAAGATTTTTTATTGTTGAGAGGCTGAGCTTTATTATGAAGGATAATTAACTCTAAAATTGTGTCTATTCGAGTACAGTAAAGAGGAATCCCAGAAGCAATTATCCATCTCTAAGTAAAAGGAACAATAAACATGCTTTTCCAGGTAGATCAACTTTGTGCCTCATATTTTCCAGGATAGGGTCAAGAAGTGTTTCTATGTTTGGTGGAGGTTATGTTCCACTACTCTGCCACACAAGAAGGTGGGCTTCTAGAGAATCTCTGGGACTACTCACAGGATGAAAGTGGATCTAAAAAGTCCAGAAGATCCAGTGTAGACCATCTCTTGGAACTGACCGATATGTGCAAACATGCCACCAATATTCCAAAAGATCTTTAGGTCCCTGAAAAGCGGCTAGGCTTGCAGGATACCTTTGGCTCAGGAATGACGCAGGGCTAACATGGCCACTTGGAGCTCTGTCCTAGCGGATGAATAGGGGTCTTCATGTACTCCACCAACAAGTGCAAATGAGCCCCCAGCTATGTGCCTGACACTCTGCTAGCCACCGGAATTCTATGCTGAATAAGCCAGAGGTAGACCCCTTCATCCTTGCAGCCCAGGGAGACTGTCAGAGCTGGAATGGACTTAACAGTCTTAAAAGGACTCGCACATAAGCCTCTGGCAATATCTTCAAATAAGGTTATATAGTCACAGGAATATAGACAAAATTGCAACCTTTTCTTAAAGTCAAGTTTAGTGAGGTATAATTTATACCAAAAAATTCACAATTTTGAGGTGTATGGTTTGATAAATTTTGACAAATGCATACAGTTGTGTGACTTCGACCATCATGCTACTTTAAGCTTTCATCGTATTACTGGACCACACCACCTGTGCTACATTATGCTTGAAAATACTTTTAATCCTATAATTATCTTATGAATAGCACAAGTAGGCTGCATTTGATATTTTGCAGGTAAAAGCATTAAATTTGTTCAATGTAAGTTTCTAAATAAACTTTAATGTTTATAAGCCCGTCTTAGCCATTCTTCATTTTTTAAATGAAACCAGGCCTATCAAAAAAGCAAGGTGGTCCTGGTCTCTCTCCTATGGTGAAAGGACTTATCCTAATTATGTCGTTGGTCTTGTAGACAGCTAAAGAACTCTGTGAAAAATGAAGAGTATGCACACAACGCCTTTTTACAGAAAGCAGAATTGGAATCTCCTGCACTACCCTGGCCGTACCCATCTCTCTAATCACCATCCCCAGGTCCGACCATGGCAAGAAGTTAAATTACATAAGGTGTTTAATAGTATTTGAAAGCTGGTGGATCTGTGCATTCTGAATATACGAGATGCTAGGAATGGCCTATCAGCCCCCCTTCCCCTCCTCTGCCCCCATTCCCACTTTACCCTTCTTGAAAATGAACATGGCCGTATTGAGAGGTGAGGCTTTTAAGAGGTGATCCTCTCAATACTGCCACATTGAGGATTAAGTTTCACATGAATTTCAGAGCAGACAAAAGTTCAAACCCTAGCAATTTTTCAAATGTTTTTGCAGAACTTTTGCCTGATCATTTGCTCAAGTGAGTGACTCCCCCCCTATGCCGGGACCAAGTTCTTTGAGGTGGAATATTGCTTTGATGTAGACACTCAACAGGCCTGGAAAGCCTCAGTAACATGCAGTAAGTGTGGCCTCACTCATTTTCGACCTTTGACTTCTCCAGCCTCCATAACTGTAAAAATATAAATTCCTTTTCTTTAGAAATTACCCAGTTTTGGGTATTATGCTATAAGCAACAGAAAATGGATGAAAACACAAACAGTTGTAAGCATGGATAGTAGTGGAAAGATAGAACATTTTTGTGACTATTTTCCCCAATTCAATTCCCAATGACTTCACTTATGTGACTTGGCGCTATGTACATCATCTTTCCATGCTTAGATATGCTCATCTGTTAGACGCACATCATACATATCTCATGGAGATTGTTGGGAGAATTCAATGAGAATAACCTATTTACCAAGGAAAGCCCCCAGCACATAAAAGATGCTCTATCATTTTAATTCCTTCCCTGCCCTCCTTCTTAAAAATTAGTTTCAAAGCCCACTTAAAATATTCAAGGCTATTTATAGACCCCCTCAAATTGATATTTAAATCAAGTAAATTTGGTAAAAAGATGGCCGATAATGCTGATCCTTAGCGAAAGTATCCCCCTCTCGGTGGATTTTGTGTCTCATGGCTTCTTATCGCAAGTGAACAAGAGCCTTTTGTGGTAATCTCTCCCACGTGAGCAATGGGAACAGATTGTCTTCAATCTAAAGCAAACAAGAAATTGCTTAAGTAAAGGTAGTGTCTGTATGAATCATAAACCACTTTCTCAGATAATAGCCATTAGGTAAGTCTGTGGACAAATTTGACAATTTTTATTTCATTGCCTTTTGACAGCCCCTTAAAAAGGTTTAAGAGAACCAAGATCTGACTATAGCTTTCGAAAATTCATCATTGAATATTTGTTAACCTTGCTCTCTGTGATAGCTGAAGAACTAAGATAATGCCCTTCAAATGGAGATAAATTACAATCTTTCAAAAGATTATCATGGTCTTAATCGAGTTTGCTCCACCAACAGAACAGCCTGTGACCTTGTTAGTTACACAACAAACATATCTGTTACTTTATGTTTCTGTAGGTAGCAAGTAGAACATGCTTTCTGTATACGAAAGTATAGATTTACTTCAGTAAATGCTTCTGTAGATAGAAGATTCAGCCTATTTTAAGAGAATATATCAAGCTAGTTCAGATATGTAGTGTAATTTTAAAAAATGTTTTATGTTGACATAATTTCAGAATTACAGAAAAGTTGAGAAAATAATATAAGGACTATATGGCTACCTCTCACTCAGGTTCCTCAAATGTTAACATTTTATAGATGTGTGGTGTCATTTAAAGGAAGAGGAAGATGATTGATTCCAGGTTCAGAAACAGGCATTGTCTTACATAATTCTGCAGTAGTGTGATATTATACATCTGATAAAGGCATGGGATTTCACAATCAAAATCATTCAGGAGAGTGTTAGAGAATCCATATTCTTGATTCCTTTCAAGGATATCAATTGCCAACTTTTATCTATAAATGTAACTAACTGCAGGTATATGAACAGATCCCAACATATGGTCCAGTTTATGAAAACTACAATTACTGCATCTTGGGGAAATAAAGTGCTTTTATCCTGAAGATAATGTTACAAACAGCCTGGAAATCAGCACATCGGGCATTCCGGGATGTGGGCACATCAGCAGTTATGCCGCAGCGCCGACTTTCAACAGAAGGGAGGGAGAGTTTGAATGGTATTAATTATTAAATGTAACATTTAATCCTAGATCCTTATTATCTGTGCCAAGAGAAAACATCTGTGAGTGCTTAGAACAGGCAGATCTGAAGCATCCATACAGATTCTGTTAGGTTTTGATGAAGTCTCCCAGGGAACAAGGTGATTTGGGAAGCTAAGCATTTATTCTCCCATTTACAGTCATAAACGCTCTGGAAATAGATGACTCCGTGGTACCAAGAAGGACTTTATAACTTACCACATGTGGTGGAGAAGTAAAAAAAGGAAGCTTCCTTTCCGTTTTTGCCTTGTCAGGGCTATTCGAAATGAGTTCAGTGTCAACAAAAGAAAACTCAGTATCGCTGCAGCGGCCACCCTAGCGGTGCCCAGCGTCTGTATGACAATATCCGTTTACTCCGTTCCCTGCTGCCCCTCGCCTCTCTGTCTGAGAGTTCTTTCGCAAGTGTTCCTGACATTTTGTTTATCTTTCTTTTAAACATTCTGCTAAGATTTTGTCTGAAAATGAGGGAAAAAAAACTCCATTTTTCACTTGCTAAATCTGTTACGAAGGAAACAACTCGGCGCCTTTCTCAAAACACTGTTTCAAGATACTGGAAATTCTCCAGTAAATTGCTGGGTGAAATTGGGGTTAGAGTATAAATGTGAAAGGGAGAAAATAACTTGTCATCCATGATGCTGCTTGGATGGAAACAAACTTCTAATGGATGTTCTAGTCTCTCTTTATTCTAATGGCAAACGATCTTGAAGAAAAACACATTTTCCCTCTTAGCCTCACAGGTAGACACATACATAAATACTTCATAAGTTTCTTAATGAAAGAGAGATCTTGCTGAGGCACCTGAAGGACTTTAAAAATTCTTCTTCTTATTATTATTTTTGATTGACAAATCATAATTATATACATACATGGGGTACAATGTGATGTTTTCATATATGTATACAATGTGGCACAATTAATCAAGTTCATTAACGTATCCATCATCTCGCTTATCTATCATTTTTACGGTGAGACATTTGAAATGCACTTTCTTATTATTTTGCAATATAGAACACATTATTACTGACTATAGTCACCCTGCTTTGCAATAGACCTCAAAACCTGCTCCCCCATCTATCTGAAACGTTGTACCCTTTGATCAACAACTCTCCTTTCCCTCTCTCCGTACCTCAGCTCCCCACCCTACCCCCTGGTGACCGTTATTCTACTGTCTACTTCTGTGAGTTCAACTTTATTAGATTATACACCTAAGTGAGATCATGCGGTGTTTGTCTTTCTGTGCTTGGTGTATTTTACTTAGTATAATGTCCTCCAGATTCATCTATGTTGTTGGAAATGACAGGATTTTCCTCTTTTTTAAGTCTGTATAGTATTTTATCGTGTGTGCGTGTGTGTATTTATATCACAGTTTCTTTATTCGTTCATCCATTGATGGCCACGTAGGCTGTTTCCATGTCTTCACTATTGTGCATAGTGCTGCAGTGAACACAGGAATGCAAATACACTTTGGATTTATACCCAGAAGTGGGATTACTGAATCATATGGTAGGTAGTTCTATTTATTTTTTATTTAATTTAATTAATTTATTTATTTGAGACAGGGTATTGCTCTGTTGCCTGTGTTGGAGTGCAGTGGTGTCAGCATAGCTCACTACAGGCTCCAACTCCTGAGTTCAAGCGATTCTCCCGCCTTGGCCTCCTAAAGTCCTAGGATTACAGCCGTGAGCCATTGTGCCTCTATTTTTAATTTTTTGAAGAACCTCTGGAGGACTTTTTTGACAAAGTGTTTTTATGACTTCATAAATACTATCCGAGATTTTCCTACCATGATTGGATTGGTTATAAACATTTGACAAGGAAGTGTTTCCTTTTCCCTCTCTGGAGCGACTTGAAGATGCCCAGGGCATTAGGGTTGCAGGGGCACAACCACAGTGTCCATTTGCTAGATTTGGGTGATTTGCTCAGTGATGGATGCCCCAAATGTAGCACTTAACCATTCTCCAGTGAGAACACTGCAGCTTATCAACAGAAGGAATTTTGTAAGGAAGTTAAAGAAAAACATGTTTCACAAGTAAGTCTAAAGACTGCTTTTGAATTTTAGGCATAATTCACCATTGTAAATCAGATTTCCATGTGATCAGATTTCTTGTCTGTGCTTTTCATTAGCTGGATTGGTTGGGTGCCCTCTCCCCTTTCCCCTTTCTGGCCTTTTTTTGATCCCTTCTCCTTCTAATATTTGAATCATGTTTTCCCCCCAAGATATGTAGGCACTGCTTAGAAAGAAGATAGAAAACTCCCAGCATAGTGGCTAGAAATTTTCACTAATTTCTATGTATTCTGTGTTTAATATTTATAAATCCATGACCAACACTTAGACCAGTTTTGCAGACATATTTCAACCAAAGAAGCACAGTCCAAAAAAGTAAGTCCTGATCTTTACTGGTGTCCTCAAACACCTCAGAACATCCAAGAATGTAGTGTTCATTAATTCATTTAAAATCTTCTGTTCTCTTATTTATTTATTTATTTATTTGAGACAGAGTCTCACTCTGTTGCCCTGGCTAGAGTGAGTGCCATGGCATTAGCCTAGCTCACAGCAACCTCAAACTCCTGGGCTCAAGCAACCCTCCTGCCTCAGCCTCCCGAGTAGCTGGGACCACAGGCATGCACCACCATGCCCGGCTAACTTTTTCTATGTATTTTTAGTGGTCCAAATAATTTCTTTCTATTTTTTTAAGTATAGATGGGGTCTCGCTCTCGCTCAGGCTGGTCTTGAACTCCTGAGCTCAATCTGCCTGCCTCGGCCTCCCAGAGTGCTAGGATCACAGGCGTGAGCCACCGCGCCTGGCCTCTTATTTATTTTCTAAGCCTGTGAACTCTAGGGAGCCTCTCACTTATCCTAGTATTGACTTGTGGATCTTGTTAAGTTGTTGCCTTCTAAATATAATTTTCAGAAGTATTGATATCACTAAGCCAAAGCAATCTCTATGTAGATAGAATTGGTAAAAATCCTATCATCTGTTCCATCGGTTCACCTAGTCTAGATCTTCTTCTTTCCCTCCCTCCCTTCTTTCTCTCCTTCTACCGACGTTTCTTCCCATCCGCTCCCTCTCCATATTACAGTGCTCTGATGTCATGCTGGGGAATAATTGTGAAAAGGGAGCAACCCCCTTCTGCTCAGAGTGATTCATCATACTCTAAGCTTGATATGTCAGAGGGTACTATAAATGTGTGTTCCTGGGCACTGTGGCAGGTTTCGCTAAGAGCTGGGACACATTACTTGAGAGAAAACAGAAAATATGCAGCGTAAAAACGGGGTAGTGGGTATCTGTGAACAATTCAATCAGTTGCAATGATCCGCAAGACCAGGTTGGGGACTATACCCAGGGCTATCATTTCACATGTGGTGACTGCAAGACCGCAAAGTATGGTAGGGGAATCAAGTCAAGGAAACTTGTGACAGGAGCCAACCGTTTATTCAGTAACGTAGTGTTTACTGCAGTCACCGGGAGAGAAGCAGCCAATCCTGGCTTCCGAGGGCCTGAGGAGCAGCATGAGGAGCCACCCGGAGGTGGAAGCCACAAGCAGCCCAAAGCCAGAAGGCCGCCCACTGATGCCGACCACTAGCCCAGGAAAAAGACTGTCTGAGGGGATTGCAAAAGTGCAAGAATGTTGCCGGGGCGGGGGGTAGATAAAGGGTTAACAGTGTTTAAGTTGTAGAGACTACACGACTTTGGAGTCATACAGTCCTTGGTATGACTCCGGCTCTGACATGCACTTGAGTGGCCTTGAGAAAATTACTTCTTTAAGCTTCAGTTGCCCCACATGTAAAGTGGAGATAAAAATAACTTACCTTGCAGGCTTGTTGTAAGACTTTACTGAAGTTATGTATGAAAACACCCTGATAAGACTAGAGAAAAATTGATTCTTTCCTTCCTTCCTTCTTTCCTTCCTTCCTTCTTTCCTTCCCTCCCCAGAATTCCTATAAAATCAGTTTTCCAAGATAAAGAAGAAAGAACTCTTCCATTCCACATTGAACAATCTATTTCTTGTTCATTTAACATCGAGATTCAAATGGTCCTTTACTTAGTTAAAGCTAGGAAGGGACACTGGGAATCTCTCCTGCAGATACCCCTAGATTTCTAAAATAGGTAACTGTATGTGAGCTTGCTCTCTGCTTGTCTCTGGGTAAAGTATCCCCTTACTGTAAACAAGAGCTAGGCCACCTATATTATGTATACAGTTCAATGCTTTTAAATGCTACTTTGCGATGGGCCAAGAGTAGATAGAGAAGAAATAATAAAAACGGCAACTTAATAGTCACTAAGTTATCAAGGGGAGGGTCATAAAACTGAAAAAAAAAAAAAATAAAGAAAGACAAGATTAATCACCAAGAAGTTAATGAAAGATACCTGAAAGCAGGGAATGAATTAAGACCTTGAGTAAGGGATTTAGACTTAAAGAAGATGGATTACTTAGGTGGATTTCAGCTTCAAGTAACAGAAAACTCAGCGCAGAATTGCTTAAACAATAGATTTATTGGCTCATCTATCAGGAAGTCGAGATGCAGTGAGGGCTTCAGCATTGTTGGATGCTATGGTCAATATATCGACACGGGTCTAAGTTCCTTTCGTCTTTCCACTGTGCCTTCAGTGCGTCAGCTTGGTACTAAGGTTCATCCCACGTTAATTACAGCATGGCCATGATAGCCATCGGAGCTCTGGGGGCTTTCTTGTCCACTTTCCGTGGGAGGGAAGGACTGGATTCTCACAGTTTCAGAAACCTCCCACAAATCTGCCAGCACCTCTTATTAACTGGAATTGGGTCACATGCCCCTGTCTGAAGAGACAAGGACTCTTCTCTCAACCAATCAAGCTCACCCATGGGCCCTGGGGGGTCAGCTTCCCTTGAAGTATTTGGGCTGTGTCATGGGGCTTGGGTACCTGAACAAAACCAGGTTGTGTTAGGAAAAAGAAAGTGTGAATGGATCCAGGTAGGTCATCAACCTTTTGTACTACAGAATATTAGTCAGGTAAACTTTACAATTTCATTTAGTTCAACCCAGTCATTTCTCAAATATTAGGGTAGTGTCATACCGTGAAGTACTGGCAAGGTTAGATCCAGACATTTTTCTTAAGTCTCAGGTCATAGTTTGTTTTATTGTTGTTGTGCTGTTTTGTCTTTATACTATACTGCCCCTTAAACCAGTAATACCAAACCTCCTCACTCTAACAGTGCATATAACAAGGGTTTTCCGATTCTGAAGTCTGTGACACTCGGTGAGTTCCCAAGTCCATGTGTTCTACAGGACGCCCCTATCCTGGGAGGTCCCAGCAATTTTGTCACATCATCAAACTCAGTGGTTCTTAACCCAATCAGGCAATAGGATCACCTGGGGAGCTTATTAAAAATACACATGCCAGGAGATACTGACTCAGTAGGTGTGAGGTGAGGTTTGGACATCTGTGTAGTTTTTAATCCCAGGGGAGATGGAGTTAGAGACTGGAAAACTGAAGGTTGAAATAGGAGAGAGCATTACTTCACTGTATGCTTTTTTGTATGGTTTGAATTTTTTAAAAATCACATGTGTATGTTATTCTCTTCCCTTCCCTTCCTTTTTCTGTTCTTTATTTGGGCCCCTGATGTTTCCGAGGTGCAGGCGGGGCTGAGAACTATTAATCTATATGGTCAAATGTCAGTCTTCAGATTAAATACTCTAGAGCCAAAGTGTTTAGGACTGGTGTCAGAGTCACATTTGAGCATATCGCCTTTTTGATGAAAACCAACCAACCTTTAGCGAAGGCCAGCAAATGGCTCAGTGCTGACACCTGACTCCGATTTCTGGACTCGTTTTTTCTGGTTTCTGCATACACTAAGGAGTCTCATTTCTTGAAATGAAGAAATGTAGATTACCAGAGAGTTTTGTTGACAGACAAAGAAAAGGAGAATTCCACAGACCGCGGTTCGTATTTCCTTCGGAGGCGGAAACGACAATCATTTGTAACTGGAATCAGCCCCTCGCTGTTCAGCATCAGCGCACCCACACACATGTTTCCGTGACAGACGGGGACCAGAGGAAGACTGTGTTGTTTATTTTAAGATGTCTTTGTGAGGGTACTTCCCAAAGCCTCTTCTAAGTGATCAGAGGCGCTGCTCCTCTTTGAATTACAGCTCTAAAAAGCAGAAATCACCAAGGGGTTGTTTTAAAGCCCTTCTCTAACAACTGAAAGAGATTAGTGGGCTGATGGAGAAAGATGTGTTTAGAAATCATTAAAATGATAGATATTGTTTTCAGAAAGGAACATCCTTTGCTCACTCTTTTGTAGCTGGTTATGATCTGTTGGAAATCAGCCACAGAGGAAATTCAGCGTAGCCTAATGGTCATTTTCACAAGAATAGACCAGACCACTTGTGGGCATAGCAGTTACTGGTACTCTTTTTCATTTGGGCTTCACATGGGGTATTTTTTAACCAGCGTATAAACTGTCTGACAAATCTGAACGTATACCACATATGGGGAATCATTCCTCCTAGAAGCTCAAAAGTCAGCTTGTCCTTGGATGACTAAAACCCTTTTAGGTGCAGAGTGCCCCTCCCTCTGTGTAGCCACACTGCACTTTCCTCCATGAGGGCTTCCTATCTGCATAGTACCTGGACAGACAGATGGTCCTCCACAGCCCTAACTTTAGGGGGAAACCTTGTTTGTTGCTGAGATGCAAATGCTAGGTAATTCTCCTGTGGAGGAGCTCAGAAGATATCTCACCCATGGAATTTATGCAGTGCAGTAAGTGACTCAGTCCGAGGAAACACTGATCTGAGCCAATGGCACCAAGCTTCCCATTGCTTCTGTAAAGGAGCCCAGACTTAGCTTGGGCTGTGGCCTGGGGGTGCATCCAACATGGACAAAAGATTCGGATTACTTCCGGGAACTGATAAGAGAGAGTAGAAGAAGGGAAATCGGCATTTTCCTAAGCTATTTCCCCACAAAGTATTGATAGAAGGGAAGCCGAATTTTCTGTCTCCCATTTTTTTCTATTCCTATTCATCTACCTGGGCCTTAAATTTCTAAATACACCAAAAATGATTATTCCTAAGAGCAAATCGAGTTCTACAGAATACATATTTCTTATTAGGTGAAAGTTGATGTTTAATATTCTACACTGCCTTAAAAATTAAAGAATGTCCTTTTCTTTGGTTCAAAGAAGGGGGCAGAGAACTAATATGCATTAAGCTCCTTTTGTGACTTAGTCATGTGTCAGAATTTTTTTTTTTTTTTTTTTTAGATGGCATCTCCCTCCCTGGGCTAGAGTGCAGTGGCATCATCATAGCTCATTGCAACCTCCAACTCCTGGGCTCAGGCAATCCTCCTGCCTCAGTAGCCCCTCCCGAGCAGCTGGAACTACAGGCTCACACCGCCATTTTTTTTGTAGAGACTGGGATCTCACTCTTGCTCAGGCTGGTCTCAAACTCCTGGCCTCCAGCAACCCTCCAGTCTGGGCTTCCCAAAGTGCTAGGATTATAGGCATGAGCCACCGTACCCAGCCTCATTTAACCTTTGTAACCATCCTGCAAAATAATTGCATTGTGTAATTTAATATTAATCCACAGATAGTGTCTACTGTGTACCTTCTATGTTCTAGGGACTCTTGCAGGGATTATTGACTCAATCAATTTGCTAAAAACAGATGTCAATCAACTAGTAATATAAACTCCTTTTTATCTTTTTTTTCTGTAAGAGAACTTTGGGAAGGTCCTGAATCTCTTTTTTCCTAATTAAATAAGTTAAAACAGGCCGGGCGTGGTGGGTCACGCCTGTAATCCTAGCACTCTAGGAGGCCAAGGCAGGAGGATTGCTTGAGCTCAGGAGTGTGAGGTTGCTGTGAGCTAGGCTGACGCCAGGGCAGTCTAGCCCAGGCAAGAGAGTGAGACTCTGTCTCAAAAAAAAAAAAAACGTAAATAACTTAAAACATTTCAGAGAGACTTCACTTTATTCATTCATACCCTTATATTATTTTTAAAATATTTTAATGTGGCTTGCAAAACTATATACAATAGCACAGGGTAAATAAAAATATTCAGTAGCAAAATGACTGTATCTTTCTATCTATTTATATCGGTTTCCTCTTAATATCAATTTCCTGTTCCCCACAAATAACTGTTTCCTTTTCCTGGTCTCAATTCTTTGTTTCAAGCCCTTGTGGCTATCCTGGCAAGCTCCGGTTTCCTCTGGAACTGATCAGGGCTTTGCTGGGGCCCCAGACTGCCCTGGCTGGTCTCCACGTGGGGTCTACATCACCTCTTCCACAAGCACAATTAAGTCTCCAAACTACTTAGGCAAGAACTTTTGTCCCAAACAAATCTGTTTATCAGAGAGCCATTGAATCGCGTGTTATGGAAGCCTCAACAAAACAGGATATTCCATCGCAAATTTATGGCCTCTTGACACACACGAGAATGCCTCCCAAGGAAGCATGTGAGCCTCAAGAACCCCACGGCGTGTCATCAACCGCAGCGGCTGGAGGAAACAGGCTAGGCATCTGCTCCCTGGCACTTCCTGATTTTAGTACAACAATTACTGCCTTTTCTGAATGTGTGCAGCTTTTGGATTATTAATTTCAGGATGGGAAATCATTAGTATTCTTAATTTAAAGAGGAAACCTTTGGACAGCAGTCTGCAGCTGTAAATCAATACTAAAGATTTGCTCTGAATTATGATGTTTTTACCTGACTCTGAAATTGGTTTTTTTTTTCTTTTCTTTTCATTTTTAAGCTTTTGAATTTGATTTAACATACTGACTCTGTCAGGTTCCTGTGGTGAACTGATAATGAAATTAGGAGAGACAGGGTCCATTGACTCGGAAGACCTAGCCATTAGTTAAGTCTCCCTCTGTTTCTGCAACTGGCCTGACACCCACTTAGTCACCTTGGTTTTGGCTCTTGCCTCTGACACTAACACTTAAGAGAGCAGAGCTCAGAATGGAGATGAGGAGGCAGCATGGTAAATAAGCATTATAAAAAAAAAAGACAGAGGTGAAATCAATACTTCCATTAACATCTAGAAGCAGACTTTTCAAAAAACATCTATATGTTTAGCTGACAGTAACGTAGCAAGAAGACTGGTTCCTTCAAGGATCAGAGATTATGTAACTATCACTACAATGCTATTTCTTTTTCTCCCCATTTTGCTAAGAAATACCACCAGTAGAATTTAAAATTAAAAATAAACAAAAAAATCTGCCTAGCAAAAATATTCAAATAAAGGGTACCTTTTTTCAAGAAAGTAGATAGGATAAAATTCTAGTGATATCCATTGAAATTATTAGTAATGTACAACAAAAATAGCTATTTCCTTGAAGTTTGTTGTAACAAGCCTTGATTTATATGTGTATTTCCTTTGTAAGGTCATTACTTTTGTAATGCACGTAACTGAGATGCCTCTATTGCAATGAACTGGGTAATTTTCTGGTTTTAGTTTTGTGGGGTTTTGTTGTTGCTGTTGTTATCCTAATTCTCAAATCTGGGTTTATTTCCTGGCTTCCACATTCCCCGGCTCTGTGACTTTGAGAAGCCATGTTATTTAATGCTCAGTTCCCCTGTGTGTTACGATCGTGTTGGGAGGCATAGGTAATAGGTGTGTGTAAATGCCTAGCACAGTGCCTGGCACACAGTAGAGTCTCAGTAGATATTAGTCTGCCACCACCACCCCCATGCCACCCTTCCTTGTTTTCCTTTCCTCCCCTGTTGGTCCTCTGCTGCCTCTGCTTCGCTGTCTCTTACTCCGCGCCTTCAGAGGGACACCTCTGGGCAGAGGCAACAGAAAGGTGATGGCACTCAACCACCTTGGTTAAGGAATCGACCTGGTGGCCTTCGCTGCAGTGTAAGGAGGCTGGGTACCTCTCCCAAGTCTGCCACTACTTGTCCCTCTGGCATTCTTTGCTACTGCCTGGGCACAGGAGCCCAAGCCTGGTGCAACCACCCGCCATTGCTGAGCAGTGTGGTATGTGGGCCCCTCTTGCCTCCAGGAACAGAGATCTGGAGCAAATAAGGAGAGGCAGCCTGTCAGCTTGGGCTTTGGAAGACACAACTGCTATAAACTTGATTCTGATCTTCAAGAAAGAGCACATTTAGAACAAAGAAGTGCTGAGAACCTTGGGAGAAAATGAGAGCTGCTTAAAATTCAAATGAGTGAAAGGCAGGAATGCTGAGCAGTATCTTACATGCATCCTAGACTATGGAAAGCAAATTTCAAAAAGTTCAAAGAAAACATATGTTTGGTCCCAGGGCCACAGGGTTTTCTAAAGGGGTATAAATAGGTCCAGAAGGAGCAGAAAATTAAATTCTAACTATATAATAAAAATTAGCCAGATATGGAAGAAAAACTAAGGAAATCAGTATGGTTGCTTGGGAACTCTCCTTTGAGCTCAGATATTAAAAGGTATGTTTGAAAGATCAAAGAACTTGTAGCCAAGAACAAAAGTGATGCAATAGCACAATCCTAGAAGAAGGGTGTCATAAAAAATAAAGTAGGCCAGGAACAGTGGCTCGCGCCTGTAATCCCAGCACTGTGGGAGGTTACAGTGAGCTATGATAGCACCACTGTACTCCAGCCTGGGTGACGGTGGGAGACCCTGTCTCCCTCCAACAAAATAAATAAATAGAAATAAAGAATAAAGTAAAAAATAAAGTCAGTTTTGCTGGGAAAAAAAGGAGAATAATAAACGACTTTTATTATACCAGCGTATGCGGAGTAAGAACAAGGGACTGTTTTTGCCACATTTCTAAGAGATGATGATGTAATGTTAACAAGACAAAGAGAAAATAGAATTACTTAACTCCTCTTTTGCTTCTGTCTTCCCCACCAGAAGAATGACGTTCAGACTGAAAATGCAGATGTGTCTGACAACAACTGCAGACAAAAGGTGTCCTCTGAGAGGCAGGGAGCGCCTGGGTGATTTTCCACAGGGGGGTGCCCGCTGGGTGAAGGAGACTGAAGCTAGAAACTGGGCACCTACTGTGATGGTCCGTGCAAGAGGCCGTAACAGGGACAGAGAAGGTGGAGGGGACAGAATAACCCATTGCGAAGGCTCTAGAAAAGCCCTGGGTATGCTGTTTCAGGTGAACACAGAGAAGGAAAGAATTCCGCTCATCTTTTGTGGAAGAAGAAAGCAAACAGGAAGGGGGAAATGGAGAGTGGGAGGGGAGAGAAACCGCATGAGCCTGGTCCTGGAGACCTCCTAGGCATGGCGGACGTTTCAGTCATAGCAGGAATCCAGGTTTGCGTAGTCACAGGCTACGCCAGGGAAACGGCTGGATATAACGGGGCCATAGAGGGTGGGATAAAATCTACGTCCCAAGGGCTTACTATCTGTCAGAAAGTCTAGAATGAGGGCTCCTTGCCTAATGAGGATCTAGAGATAAATTTTTTAAAATAAAAGGAATAGAGCCATTCACCTGCCTCCTCATTCTGTGGGCACCATGTGATTGGAATATAGAGCTCAAACCTGAAGGAATCAAGAGTTTTGTGAATTTCTTTGTGTTTTGTGTGAGATTGACGAGTTGAAAGTAAAACTGGCCTTTGATGGCTTTGAAAGCCAAAGTCCCCATAGGGTCTCTACGCCCTTAAAGTCAAGTGAGACCTCAGGATCAAAGCTCCCCCACTCTCCCCCACTCCCACAACCTCCCCCAAACAGTACCTCCAGCCAGCTCCCACTGCCCCCAGCACCACTTAAAATTCCTAAACACTCAAGACATTCCCTGAGGAGGGCTCGGTATGTTTAGACAATTTGCGTAAGCATACCCAAGGCTCTTGGCACTCTACTCCCTGCAACATGAGATTTCCCCAAAGGACGGAATCCCTACCCACCCGGGCCAAACCTCCATGCAGAGCTACTTCTAGACTCTGTTTCCTGCCTACCCCACCCGTTCCAGGCCTCAGCCAGGCCTTCTCCACCCATGTGACAGTGGCTTAGTAGGGAACCCCAGCTGGGAAGCCCTCATCCACCAAAGCTCCTCTAGAGTAGCAGGGCAAAGAGAGAATCCCTAACAAAGCCGAAGAATTTACCCCACGTAGACCAGTCAGTCCAATAAATGTTAAAAAAAAAAAAAAAGCAAGAAAAGCAAAACTGTTGAAAATGGACAGTGCCACCCCTCCTTTCCCTAGCAAAGGCAGGGAGGGAATCCGGGTTACTAATTACTGAATGGTGGGGTGTTAATACAAGTAAAGAAAGCTTTGTGGCAGGCACTACCAAAGCTTATGATGAGGTTTCCTAAGGTAGACTGGGAGTCAGGAAGGCTTCCCCGAGGAAGCGACATATGGGCTGAGAACTTAAAGATGAGTAGAACTTAGCCTGAAGAAATAATGCACACATTTGGAGTGTTAAGGTTGTTTTCAGACCTGGGTGCCTCACTGTAAAGAGTAAATTTGCCAAATGGAAGCCTTGCCACACGGGGAACCGGAAACGGCTAGCTAGGGGTTACTGATCTCGCACGAGAGCTGTTCATCACGTCTAGCTAGCGGTGGAGGAAGAATTGGATCCAATTCTGAGGCAATCCAGCATAGCGATCAAACTCAGAGGCTCCAGACCCAAATACCAGGGTTAGAATTCTGCCCCTGCCATGAATTATACCGCCTCATATGTATAATAATATTAATAATAATAATACATGTTGCATAGGACTGTTGGGAGGATTAAACAAATAAATACATGCAAGTGCCTAAGACAGTGCCTAGAACCTAGCAGTCACTCAATACTCGTTGGCAACTATAATTATCCAGCGAATAAAGGTTATTAATATGATAAAGCAGATAGGTATGTATTGTTAGGTAAAAGAAATGTTTTAGCAATTCAAGTTGTTGAACAAAGTAATCTAAGTTACCCGAAATGTTTAACCAGAGATCAGACGATCGTCTGGCAGAAACAGGGAGGAGCTGCCACTGCTTTGAGCAGGCAGATGAATCGGATGAACCTCGTCATTCTGACGTTTGGAGTCCATAATTTCACGTATAGGAATGGGTATGTCAAGTCTTCGTTTTGAGTAATAGGTGTATTCCTGATGACAAAGTATTTGTTAAATGTCCTGTGAAACTTTCCTTGTCAGGAGAAAATATCTATTTTATAGATTCACAAGATTATCAGTCTTAAATTAGGACAGAGCTGTGTATTTCAATTCGTGTGAAGTCCAATCCCAGGAAAAGCTACGTGTTCAGTCCATAAGGTGAAAACAAGAACACAGACTTTTTAATAGGACTTTATTCCAAAATGTGTAATGAGGGAGTTTTAATTTACTGTCGAAACTGCCACAACCATTTCTTAAACATTTTTTTGTCATTAGTGAAATAACTGTTCTTTAATCAAGTCAGCAATAAGCAGCAAGAATCAGGAAATACAGTACAGATTTTTTTTTTTTTCCTTCAAGGGCTTTCCTCGGAATTCATGATCTCAATGAGAACACTGATAATCTGTGAATTATTTACTTTCAAAATGCAGAAAAGAATCAGAGGAGATTTGGAAGGAATCATTGGCCCATTTTACTGAGAATCCAGCCAGGCTGATCTGCTCAATGGTTAAACAGTAACAGCAACTACATTAAACACGAGAATGGTCAGTGCAATTAATGCAATTAAAGTAATTAGTCCTGGCAGCTGTAAGGTCAAATAGAGGTAGCTTTGTAACAACAATCTGCCACTGCAAAATTACCGACATTTCCAACTAAATTATATTCTCTAAATTGTTGCCTTAATGCTAAATAAATAAAGTTATGCTAATGTAGGGACTGATTACAGATTGAAATTATCACAATTGCTTGTTATACAGTCTGCTAGGGTTAACGTTTTTTAAAAACATAATTAATGGCCTTTGCTTACTGTCTCTGGTTATAGATCCTGAAGCTCATTTGCATTCTTTTGCGATATGCTGACAGTGCTAAACGTCTAAGAAGAAAGATCTCATCTGCAGGCGGAAAATGCGTTTTTCACGTCATCAAGCTAAAACTTGTTACGGTTTTGGGGCAGTGTTAATAACAAAGATGACCGGAAAGGGAATGGCTAAGAATGAGACTTGAATCCGTTTTTCTTTTCAGTCTTGTGATCCAAGCCTTTTCTGGAGTCAATGTGAAATGTAATTGCTCTTTTGACCTCTATCTTCTCTCTCCCCAGGTCTGAGGAAGAGCTACACTGGTTGATTATTGCAGGAATGAAAGGCACTCTGACCTTGTCAACCGAACGCCTTGCTGCTTTCAGTGTTGCCCATTATACTGAAGGCAGGCAACTCCTGGAGAGAGGCGGAATCTACAGGAGAGCTGCTCCCCGGGCAACCTGCCAGAAAAGGCTTCATCAGCAGCAGTTCAGACATGACCAAACAGCTCAGGCAGCAAAGGAAACAGCTAGGGGGGAAAAACAGAGTATATCAAAATATTGTTAGCACACAGTCTAAAAGAGCTCTCAGGCATCTATGCTATAGGGCGCCTTTGCTAACACTGCCCAGCGTCATACGCCTGAACTGAAGATTGACCTGGGAATATTTGCTAAGGAAGGAAGCAGTAACCAATATAAGTGTAGCTACTGATTTCCTAAAATAAGCAGTTGCTCATTCAAAGGGGTTTATGATAATATTCCTATGTAAATAGGAATGTAGAGTGATTTTCTAGCAGAAAGTAAGTTGGGATATTTAGTTACAACAATTGTTCTAGATTATAAATCATTCACTAAAAACCTGGTTGGATTATTTTTAGAATGTATGGTTGATGTAAGGATTAGGGTACAACTCACAATGAAAACAACATGGTCTCTCCTTCAAGCTCTGCAGTGAAAGGAGTCTTTGTTTAAAATCACCTGTAGTTCCTTTACATAACTGCTAATTCTGCTCCAATCAATTCTATTCACCCCAATTTTATTGAACATGTATGATTGGCATTGTGGGAAAATGTAAATGGCACGTGAAGCATGCCTGTGAATTAATGAGACTAGCTGACCAATTAGACACCGAAATGGTGCCATTTGCTTTATCATCCCATTTTATTCATTAAGGGAGACCATCAGAGGTCCACCATGAGTGAGGCATGGTGTTAGGTTCTGTAGTTTCAGACTTTCATTTAAGTCTTACAATAATTTTCAGGTTCAAGTTGTTATCCCCACTTAAGGAAGAGTTTACCATGGTAATGAAGACTTTGGAGTCTGGAACTATCGAGACTTGGGTTTTTGGGGCAAAACCCAAAATTCCTCTCCTCGCCCATCATAAGGGTCACAGCCGACACTCCTGTAACAAAAGACAGGTCAACAAGAGAAAAATGTAACAAACTCAAAACAAAGTTTTATGTAATGCAGGAACCTTCAGAAATGAAGACCCACATGAAGAGTAGGTTGGCCCCATCCTTATAATGAAGGATCCTAAATAAACTTAAGACTTTTTCCATCTCTACAGTTCTGTGAGAATTATTGTTGTACCACCACACGTCCAAGATTTTCCATCTCAACGCCAAATGTTGTGGCCCGTCGTGCCTATAAAAATAATTATGCTCATCGAATGCTGAATTCAGGAAACAAAATCACCCCATCTAAAAATAAAAAGAACCATTAAAGGTAGGAAAAGAATGACAAGTAAAGGCTAGGAGGAACAGTGTTAAAACATGATTTTCAAAAGAAGGGTAAAATCATGACCCTCACACTGATATAAAAACAAACATGTTAAAGATTTGATTCTAGTCATTAATCAAAGAGGGAATCTACCAGATGTTATACCGGTTCAACAGAATGTGAAGAGACACATTTAGAGATCAGGAATATTGAAATGAGTATACAAATGCAACAAAGCTGGTTTTTCACGAGTAGGGGAGGAAAGTCAATTGAACCTATACCAGACAGGGGAAAATCTGCATGCCTATCGGTTATCTATGACATACAGAGTAGTAAAATAGCTCAAAGACAATGAAAGGCTAGAATCAGATAACAGGAAGAATGTGCTATACACAAACAGTGCATAGTTTCCCATTGAAGTACAGTTGTTTATTTTTCCTGCAATGGAAATAGATTTGATAGAATTCAGAACAGGCCAGCCCAAAATGTGGCACTTTGCATACCGAGTATTTTAAGCTAATGGTATTTGAGCAGGTGCAGGAAGGTCTCTCTAATCTTCTCCCACCCTTCTTTCCTAAAGCAGATCAAAAAAAACCTAAGAAGGATTTTCTAACCTTCCCCTGAAACAGGTCATAAGACCCTCATGTGAGAGGTGCCCTTCTGTACCTGGAGGAAGAAAACATCCTTACCTCTGAAGCCAGGGAATGGAAACAGAAAGAATCCGAACAAACATGTTTTGCTAAATCCCCCCACTTCATTATCATTGGATTACACTTTTTTATCCAATCATGCTTCTCCACAACCATCCACTTATTCATCAAACCTAGCATGAAAAAAAATACACAGGTTTGCCTTGTCAATGGAAAAGAACCCAAACTCTGTAAAATAATTTAAAGAGGTTTATTCTGAGCCAAACGTGTGTGACCATAGTCTGGAGAGCCACGCCCAAGAAGCCTTGAGCAAGTGGTGTTGCCAACGTTGGTTTACAGTTTGGTTTTATACATTTCAGGGAGACAGGAATTACATGTAAAATCATGATCGATCCTTGACAGGCTTCCTTTTGTTTGACCCAAAAGGGCAGGACATCTTGAAGTGGGGCATTACAAGTTATAGTTGGGCTTAAAAATTTTTTGATTTGTGATTGGTTAAAGAAATGAAGCTTTGTCTAAAGGCTTGGAATGTTTTAATTTAAGGAAGCTCGTTATGCAGAGACTAGTCACCAGACATACAGGGGACACATACCCAGACTCAAGCGACCTGTTAAGTCGATTAATGACCTGCAGGTGTGATTTAAGCTTTGTCTTGTATAACCTTAGGCCTGTTAATGAGTTACAAAGGATATCTCCAAGAAGGAAGCAGGGCATGATGAGCATGTCTGACCTCCCTTCTCATGGCCAGCAACTCAGCTTCAGGGTATTTCTGGAGTACCCTTGGCCAAAAGAGGGTACTCGGTCAGCTAAGGGACCTAAAACTTTATTTTCATTCACAACCTGTTTCTTCAGGTCTTCATTTCCTTATAAAGGCTCCCATGTCACAAAAAACTTAAATACATTTATATGCTTTTTTCTTGTTAGTGTGTCTTTTGTTACGGGGCTTTAGCCACGAACCTAGCAATGGATAAAGAAAAGATATCTTTCCTCCCCTACAGCTTCATGTGAAATATGGCATTTCATTGTAATTTCTGATTCTTCAATGGCCGTTTAGGAAAAGATCTCAGTGGGGGCCTTGATGTGAACAGGGATCACCTGGGAAACTTTCAGACTAGAATCACCACCTCCCACTTGCATTGAGAACTCTAATAAATGCTCTAAACATTCAGAGGGCCTCTTCAACTGTGTTTTGAGGCTAACGTTAAGATTGGAGGAGTCCTAGAAATTCAGGTGTGTGTAGTCTTTATAGACACAGTCACACGTTCTGATCCTTTGAGGAGCCTTTTGTGATTTTTCTTGATGTGGTTTAAGGGTCACGAAACTGTTAAGAGTTTGGTTCACCAGAGGCTAAGAACTGATGTGCACACTGAAGGAACAGGAAGGTCAAAAGGAAAAAATGGGATTTAAAGAAATAAAAATAGAGAAGAAAAGGATAAGGAAGACTGGAAATAGAGAATAAGAGAGGACTCAGCTGTGCAGACGCATGCCAAAGATGCCTCCCTGAGAGAACTACTTTGTTAATAAAAATACCATTTCAAACTCATGCCCAAAAGAGTAGGAGTAAAAAGAAGCTTTATTTCTAAAGCTCCGCTGCTTTGTAGATTCCCACCTCCACTGGAAATCTAATGTGGTCATGTTTTTAGCTAACTTATCAGAGCATATGTATTCTAGCTCCATTATAATAGTATGAAATGCTCTCATACACACTGTTCCTGCAATTTTACACTTCGGGTTTTTTTTTCCCTCTTTTCTAACACTTCCCTCCCTACACGAAAATTGAAAATAGAGAAAATAATAAACTGAAGGCGTAAATTGAAGTCTTTTAAAATTTTAATTATTTTTTAAAACCCACAATATTGTAAATGAACTGGACTAAAGGAAAAATAGTTATTTATAGCTAGGAAAAGGAAGTTTCTAAAAATGCCAATTCAAGCTTAGCTCAGCAACTAAAATGAAACACGAAAAAGGAAAACAAGAAGAAAAGTGGAGAACTTTGTGGTAGTTCTAGGGTGATTGTGAGAATCCCTCAGATGGAGGAAAGAAGACCCCCAGAGGACCAGGGTGCATTAGACCTTCTATATAGGGAAGCTTTATAACTCTCCAAAATATTAACCTGGAATCACTTTTGAAATAAAGTTTGAAGAAATGCAGTAACAGAGCTCAGGACATGCTACCCCAAATATGCCATCATGGCATTTGAGAAAACACCAGAAGCAGGAAGGCCACTTTCTCTTTCCCCACGCTCTTCTCCCCTGGAACAAATCATAAGACCCTCATTGGAGACGTGCCCTCCCTAACTCAGAGAAAAGGCACATCCTTATCTATGAAGACAGAGAAGAATCTGAACAGGACTTGCTTAATTCCCTCCACCTCATTTATTACCATTAGATCATACCTTTTTGTCCTTATAATCACACTTCGCCATGACTGTATACTCTTAATCAAACCCAAGCATAAAAACCCACAAGTTTACCTATTTCTTTGATTCTTCATTTCCTTATGAAGGCTCCTGTGTCACTTAAGCTCACATTAAATAAATGTGTATGCTTTTCCCTCATTAATCTGTCTTTTGTTATAGGGGTCTCAGTCATGAACCCAGTGATAGGTAAGGAAAAGGTATTTTTTTTTCTCCTACAAAGGTAACTCTTACATGCAAACATGTCAGCTCAAGATGAGAGGCAATATTATCTTGACTGAATCTGTTGGGAACTGTGGACACCAGGAAAGGAAAAAAGGGCCTGTGGCTTTTCTACATGACATAGTGCAGATGGCCAGCAAACTCCCTGTGGGCATTGATTTCACTGTGTTTGAACAAGTCAAAAAAGGTTAAACCAACTAACACCATGAAACAAATGAAAGAATGCTACTTGAGCCTTTATGAAGTCAAAGTTTCACATAAATTGTTTGGGCCAACAGAATAGTTGCTTTCTTTTCATTGTTTTAACCTGAGGGATGAAGAAAAATAAATCAGTGCCAGATTTTTTTTTTAAAAAAAAGCTCTGGTAGCTCGGCACAATATATAAAGAAAATGAAAATAATCATTTGCTTGTGGGAAGAAGAGAAAGCCAATAAAATTTACAGAAGCATCCTTAGGATTCAAGGCAGCCCAAAATATGGTATGTTGGCATAGCAAGTATTTTAAGATGAAGGAATTTGAGAGAATGGCAGAAGCAGGAAGGTCTCTCTGACCTCCTCCCACACATACCTTGCCATCCTTCTCTCCTGACGCAGATCATAAAACCTAGGAAGCATTTTCTGACCTTCTTCTGAAGTAGGTCATAGGACCCTCATATGAGAGGTGCCTTTCTTTTGCGTAAAGGAAAGAAGGTTTCTTATCTCGGAAGACACAGGGACATAGAGAAGAATCTGAACAAACAGGTCTTGCTAGGTCCTCCCTCCCCCAAGTTTATCACCATTAGATCATGCTTTTGTTTTTTTTTTTTTTGTTTTGAGACAGAGTCTCACTCTGTTGCCCTGGCTAGAGTGAGTGCCGTGGCGTCAGCCTAGCTCACAGCAACCTCAAACTCCTGGGCTCAAGTGATCCTTCTGCCTCAGCCTCCCGAGTAGCTGGGACTACAGGCATGCGCCACCATGCCTGGCTAATTTTTTTTTCTATATATATTTTTAGTTGGCCGATTAATTTCTTTCTAATTTTAGTAGAGGTGGGGTCTCGCTCTTGCTCAGTCTGGTCTCGAACTCCTGAGCTCAAACAATCCGCCCGCCTTGGCCTCCCAGAGTGCAAGGATTAGAGGCGTGAGCCACCACGCCCGGCCTTTTGTTTTGCTTTTGATGCAAGGTCTCACTCTGTTGCCCAGGCTCGAGTGCAATGGCATGATCATAGCTCACTGCAATCTCCAGTTCCTGGGCTCAAGTGATCCTCCTGCCTCAGCCTCCCGAGTAGCTGGGACTGCAGGTACACACCACCATGCCTGGCTAATTTAAAAAAATTTTTTTGTGGAGACAGGGTCTCACAATGTTGGCCAGGTTGGTCTTGAACTCCTGGCCTCAAATGATCCTCCTGCCTTGGCCTCCCAAGTGCTGGGATTAAGGTGTGAGCCACCGTGCCGGGCCAGATCATACTTTTTTATCCAGTCACACTTCTTCACAACTATCCAATTATTCATCTCACCTAGCAATAAAAAATATGCATGTTTACTTGTTTCTTCAGGGCTTCATTTTCTTATAAAGGGTCCTGTGTCACATAAAACTTATAGTAAATAAATTTGTATGCTTTTCTTTAGTCAACCTGTCTTTTGTTATAGGAGCCTCAGTCGTGAACCCAGCAATGGGTGAGGCAAAATATTTTTTAAATATATCATTTAAAAAAGGAACTTTAGGGCCGGGAGAGGTGGCTCACTCCTGTAATTCTAGCACTCCGGGAAGCTGAGGCGGGAGGATTGCTTGAGGCCAGGAATTTGAGACCAGCCTGAGCAACAGCGGACCCCGTCTCTATAAAAAATAGAAAAAGTAGCCAGGCATGGTGGTGCACACCTTTAGTCCCAGCTACTCAGGAGGCTGAGGCAGGAGGATCGCTTGAGCCCAGGAGTTTGAGGTTGCAGTGAGCTGTGATGACACCGCTGCACCCTAGCCTGGGCAACAGAGTGAGACCGTGTCTCAAAATAATAATAATAAAAATAATAATAATAGTAGTAAAAGAACTTTAAAGGTGCACAAATGTACCAAAATTGCACTGGTTTCTAGATGTTATGTTTTAAATAGTATCATACACATACCTTCCAAGTTTTTAAAAGCCCATTCAATGCTTTAAATAAAGGCAATTTAACAGGAATGGACAGAGAGCACACTACTAAATATAGCAACGAAATTACTTTCCTGTAAATTGTCTCCTCTATACAGTGTTAGAACAATGAGAAAAAAGGTTTATCTTGACAAAGTTTGAATCAGTAGAAGGTGGGCTTGATTCAGAATGTCTGTAACTTCTCCATCCACAGGCAAGTGGTGGGGGGAACGCCTTTCATTTCGTTTGCATCTGGGGAGTTTTCAGAGGTGTATTCATTTGCTGCTGAGATCATGTGTCCCAGCATGATCAGACAAGAGAAGGATAGAATTACTAATGATGAAAGGAGGCAGCACAAGGGTAAGGATGCAAAACAGCTCTTCCTTTTCTTACCTAATCTGGATGGATCTGAATTTCAACCATTTCAATTTTTTTTTTCTCACAGTTATGGTGAAACTGTTTTCCAAAGCTGGGTTAGGACATTGTAAATTGAGTTCTCCAGTTTCTTTCTTTCTTTTTTTTTTTTTTTTTAGTGCCATTCAAAGAAAGAATATGATGTCATTGTGCTGACTGGCTATTCTATTCTGCCTGTTTGTATGCACTTGTTGGTTAATAAATTGAGGGCAGTCTGAATCAATCAGCATTCAGTAAGCATCAGCTATTGTCCAGGTACTATGGAAATAATAAACAACACAGACGTCTTGTCCTTTAAAAATGGTTTTGAATAGAAAGTTAGAAAACTGCGATTCAAAGAAATGTTTAAATTAATGATTAGAATAATGGGGTGTTACTCTTAATACAGTGATAAGAACATAGAAATACAGGCTAAAAGTTCAGGAATAGAGGTGACTTCTTATCCTGTGCTTTCTTTAGGTAAATGCAGAGACTCGCTCAGAGCCCTCCATGGACCACAATTTAATATTTCCTAGAGCAAGGCAAGGTCTGGAGCCTGGAAGCTAAATATGAGAGTTGTGAGCTCCAGAGTCTCTGTCCTGCAAACTACACAATGGCCAGGGCCTTGTTTTCCTTTACTGCAAGCTTCCAAAAGTCTCCAGGAAAGGAAAACTGTGTCCTTACAGGGAAAATGTGGGAAACAACGGAAGGATCAGCATTTCATTGATATAGATAATACAGAGATAGAGACCAAGTACAAACATTCTTATTAATGAAAAGAAAGAATAAGGAAAAACTATTTTCCGTTTACTCACCTAGGAAAATTTTTAAAGGCAGCTTGGAAGTATGCAGCACTCAGGTGGCTGACCTGAGAGGGGAAGGCTTAGTATCCTTTCATCTACTGTTTGCTGCCCTTTGGGGTCAAATACTTCCCTGGGATGAAGGAGAGCTCTAGAATGAGAAACAACATCCCAGACGTAAAGTCAGTCTGCTCTAGGTCACCCAGAAACACCGTAACTGGAGTTGACTACTGACACACTCTCGCTTCCCTAGGCCAGCCCATGGTGGGTAAGCATTGTTTGGTAGTGAAATCTCTAGACTATATAATGACATCCTTTGCCACACAGAAAGCAAAAGGAACTATGAAATAGTCACAGTCTCATAAAGAAAACAGTGGTTTTAGTGGAACATCAGTGACCACTAAATAATTGTTACAGAGGAAATGTAGCTCCTATAATGAGAAATTCTTTCAGGGTCATTTGTCCAAAGGTGAGAGTATGTCAGCAATAATCTAAAAATGAGAATGCACTTATGAAAACTCCTCCCTAACCCCCACTCCCACCCCACATTCTAATGTACTCTTTAACCAAAACCATGAGAACATCCTAAATTAAGGCAAACACAAAAAGCAGCATCATATTGCTACCTTAGCAGGCCATTTTTCAACCACAAAGCCCCAACTCATTGAGCCTGAACTGGGTGGGGGTGCGCAGAGGAGATGGAGAGAAGTGAAAGGGGAAAAATCTGACAAAGATGGAGTAGACATGGCAAGAAGGCAGATAATCCCCAAACTTCTGAATGGAATAATGGTGCCTTCAGTGAGATAGGAACTCTGAACAAAGACTAGGTTTGGAGAAGAAAGACCAGGATGGGAAGAATTGGGGGTGGGAGGAGAGAGAGAAAGAGAGAGAAAGAAAGAGAAAGAGAGAGAGAGAGAAAGAGAGAGAGAGAAAGAGAGAGAAAGAAAGAGAAAGAGGGAGAGAGAAAGAAAAAGAGAAAGAGAGAAAGAGAAAGAAAGAGAAAGAGAGAGAGAGAGAAAGAGAGAGAGAGAGAGAAAGAGA